>JAXIVD010000527.1:0-140000 GCA_036785275.1 Cancer borealis | reverse complement strand
ACGGTTAAAAGTTTAAGAGTGTGTCTGGACTCTGGAGGGACGGCGACACCAAAGAAAATATTTTAGAAAAGCTTTAGGTACTGTACGTAGAGAATAAAACGAAATTTCACAAGCATTTTTTCCTATCAATATTTAACATCAACAACGTCAACTATCAACCCTAAGAAAAAAATAGAAGAAGAGGAAGAAGAAAAAGGAGAATATGAAGAAGAAAAAAGGAGAATGTGAAAAAGAAGGAACAAGAATAATAATATGGAGAAGAATAAAGTGAAGGATAAGAAGAAGAAGAAGAAGAAAGAACACTAATAATAATAATAATAATAATAATAATAATAATAATAAAGTGAAAGACAAGAAGAACAAGAAGAATGAACAAGGCACCACAAGGGTATAGCAGTTATCCTGACGCGTGGGGTGACTGACCTCTCCCTCTACACCCCCCAACAGTATTCAGGAAAGCCTGCTGGTTACTCTATCTTTTGTTTTCACGGTGGCGTCACAGCGTCACTTCCTATGCTATGCTATGGAAGGAAAGCGTGGTAGAGTTTCTTTTTCCTCTCTATATCCTATTTTATATCTGACATTTACCTGGGAATTTCAATGTTGCAAGTAATTGTGTTGGAAAAAAAAACTGTTTAACGTTGGAAATACCTCATCAGTGATTTTTTAATTATTCAGACTGACTACTGTTCTCTCTCTATCTAATTATCTATTTAACCATACTTTTATTATTATAATTATTATTATTGGTGGTAGCAGTAGTAGTAGTAGTAGTAGTAGTAGTAGTAGTAGTAGTAGTAGTAGTAGTAGTAGTAGTAGTCGTGGTAGTAGTAGTAGTAGTAGTAGCAAAGTAGTAGTAATATAAGTGGTGGTAGTAGTGGTTCGTAGTAATAATAAGGTTACCAACAGAAAAAAAATAAATTCAAACGACTCTCCAATAGTTTACATGCGAGTGTGTTGAAGTCTGAGCGTGCCATGAGCAATGTAAACCCGTTGTCCACAGATGTTACGTTCAAGCTGGGAGTAAACTTAACCCTTCCTAGACTGTTGCTTTGTATTGCGAGCTTATGTTTGAGTCAAGAGCTTTGTACTACGAGATGGTTTGCGTTGAGCGATTAGGTTTAATTAAGTTTATATTGCAAGACGGTGTGTTGAAAGAATAAGCTGTGAGATGGTTTGCAGTGAGAAGCTTGTGTGTTTATAGAATTAAGAGTGTGTTGAGAGTTGTGTTGTGAGATGATGTGTGTTCGAGAGGTTATGCTAAAAAGACTTATGTTTACTTATGTGTTAGGCAGCTCGTCTGAAACCTCCCTTTTGAGAACTTATTTTGATGTTTGTGTTTGTCTTGTGTGGTTGTTTCCTTGTTTATGTATCTATGTGGTTATTAAAATGTTGTATTAAGCTCCTGTTTGCTTTTTACGTGTTATTCTGTCTGTCTGTTTTGGAGGAGTACCTGTCTATACTCGTTTGTGTGTTGTCTTAAATGCCTCGAGGTCTGTAGCGGTGCCTCTCGCCTGTCATTAAAATTTGTCGACAACCACTATCACCATCACCACCACCATTATAAACATTATCACCACCACCACCACCGCTCTCTTCCCTACCTTCCTACCTCCCTCCACTCTTAACTGCTGTTGTTATAATGTTAAACTAAGCATACACACACACCACACAGACACACAACACACACACACACACACACACACACACACACACACACACACACACACACACACACACACCACAGACTAACACACAGCCACAGACTAACACAGACACATAAATACATTGATAGACATAAATAAAGAGTCAACGTTGTATTTCCATGCCTTCCTTCAGCACCAGTTCCTCTGCACACCGTTACCTGGCATTACCTGGACACACCCGCCCACCCACCTGACGCTAGAGTCTAATAAGGAAGGGAGGGAAGGGAAGGAGGGAGTAGGTAGACGTGGAAGTGAAGAGGAATATAACATTTCCTCCTCCTCTTCCTTTTTCCTCCCTACTCCATCTCTTCTCACATCTCATCATCACATTTTATTCCCTCACTTATTAATATTCGCCTCTGTATTCTGTGTTTAGTCCTCCCCACCCTATCCTCCCCACGCCTCCACTCCCCGCTATCCCTCAGGCAATGTTGTGACCTGTGCGAGCGATTGAAGAGTTACGATAATCCCTGCAGGCGACGCTGACGAAGAGAGAGAGAGAGAGAGAGAGAGAGAGAGAGAGAGAGAGAGAGAGAGAGAGAGAGAGAGAGAGAGAGAGAGAGAGTGTGTGTGTGTGTGTGTGTGTATGTGTGTGTTAGACCGCAGTTACGTGGTTAGTTCGCTCCGTCACCGCTTGGCTTGTCCACCGTGAACTTGACAGTGAACGCATAATCACTCCTCCTCTGCCTACCCTTCCACAACTCTCCCTTTCTTCCACGCTTACACACAGTACACAACAACACAACACAACACTGCCACCCTCCTCCCCTTCATTCTCTCTACCATCCTTGACCTGTGTTATATGTGCTGTTAAAAGAGACACTTGTAAACACTTCAAACACTTTTACTCTTTTGCAAATCCTAACTTGACGCTGTTGTGTGTACCTAGTGTTTATAAGGTGAGAGGGGAGAGGGAGGAGAGATGAGCATAACCAAGCGAGGGGAGAGTAAGGGAGTAACATTGACATCAAAATCAGAGAAGGTTACTCAGTTTACTGCTTGCTTCCCTCCATTCATTCTCTATCCTCTCCCTCCTTTCATTTATTCCCCTCTTCTTTCTCTCTCTCACTCCATCCTCCTCTATTATAATGCACACGGACACAACCTTGGTGAAATTATGCGACGCTGTCCTTTCAGTTGCTCGCTGGAGATAATCTTTCCTGCGATTTTCCCTCATTCCCCGACGGTCCCTTTGTCCCAGCGTCATAATATCAATGCTTACAATAGGACGAAGGGCGTTCTGGGGCGGCCCACGAGGAAGGACACACCACCTGTATCTAAATGAAGGTTTCTTTTGCGTCTAACAAAACTGTGACATACTTTTCGAAGGGATAATGTCACGTGGACGAAAGTCAGGTATTCTTATCTATAGTCAAAGAGAACAGGAAAACGAAGGAGTGAGTCACATGACGTTAAAAAATCAAAGGATATCCTGTAGAGGAAGTGCTTTGGGAGAAGAGTGAAGGGCGAGGATTCAAGGTAACAAACATAGGACAGCACAAAATAATGTTCTTACTGCGATTCACCTTGAGGGAAACTTTATAAACCTCATGAATATCTACACACGCGTTGACCTATTTATCTCAGGGCAATGATTACATACACAATAACAGCCGCATCCTTTCATGGCTACTTTTGGTGAATCTTAAACCATTGATATTACTTTAAATTAATCATGATTCTCGTACATTTGAAGTGTTTCGTGGTATGGCGAAGATTACCAAGAAAACATAGATGCGTAGAATATAGTTAGGTTAAGTTAGGATAGATTAGGTTAGGTTAGGAAGTCTATCGTTCCCAAGCTGTGTTATAGATGCAAGGAAGCAAAGAGCGTGAGGATGAGACAAGGTTAGATAGCAGGTGTTATAGTAGGTGTTAGGTGCACAGGAGCTGCCTTGTGTAGGTCAACTAGCCTCTTGCAGCCTCCTTATTTTCTTACGTTAGTTGAGAGGCTATGGGTTAGGGTGGTGAGTGTGGGTTATCAACAAGGGTTCATAGGTCAAGGCTCCCTATAGGTCACATGTTAAAGGGGTGACTATAGTATTGTTACCCTCATCTAGACAACTCTAACCCTACCCTTGCTTCCCCTTAGTCGATGAGAGAAAAAAGGTCCCGCCATCATCCGCCTCATCTATGTAAGGCAATATTAGTGAAGTACAAATATGGATGAATCAATTAACTTCACAAACTTCAATTTTTTTTTTATATATGATACGGGAAGTTTTGAGTCATTATAATCACACAAATACACACACACACACACACACACACACACACACACACACACACACACACTAAGACTACTACTACTATATTACTCTAGCTATTACTACTGATACTACAAGAACAGCTCCTTCTCCTCCCCCTCCTACTACTACTACTACTTCTATTACTATGATATTCAACAATAGTGTCAATGCGAGGAAGTTCAGGTGAATTAACAACAGTCGCACCGTCACCTGCCTACCTGAGGATTAGCATTTTAGTTAAGTGTCAAAAATTTTCCTCCACCTCTGCCGCACTTCCATTCATCACCTATAACCAGTACCAAATATGACTGTAACTAATCATACATACAAGTCTGCGATACGTCATTTTTTTCTTCTGTCTTCTATCTAATTTCTTCTCCTTCTCTTTCTCCTATTCCTTCTGTGTCTCTTTCTCATTAATCTATCATCTTTTCATCTATTACTCCCTGTCTTCTTTCTTCTATTTTCACATAGTACTCAAGATTACGTTAAAGTTACACACCTTCAAGAATTCATGTACTACGTAACGTAATTCTAAAACGCTCTAAGGGAAGGGAGTCGGGTGGGGTGTGAGGTGGGGAGAGGAAAGGATTTGTACGTACTACACAGCGGCTCAAGGTTGTGTATATAGATAGCTTGCTGGGTGAACCAACCGACCGACCAACCACATCATCGCTTGCACTCTACACTCACTGATGATGCAACTCAACTGCAAACCGTCACACGTAATATAAAAAGAAAAAAATTTATGAAATGACACAGTATTTTTCTTTTCTTTTTTTTACATACTGGCTAAGGGACAACAAAAAACGTTAAAAAAAAAAATCCCGCTTGCCGCCAGACCCAGTAAAGAGGACAGTAGGAGAGATAGTAGAGGTGATTGGTAGTGTGTATTTCTTTTAGTGTATTCTAGACTATATGATCTGCATCCAATCGTATTAATTGTATGAATATAAACCTATGTGCCACCTGTCATCACACACATTACCTCACACAACAAGAATGATGATATAATACACGGGATAGATAGTATATGCAGCTAACTTTCCTGCCACACTCTATTTCAGTGCTGCCAAAGAGAATACAGTGATGATTGCAACGTTGGGAAGTCTCTCACGGTCGTTCCTTCCTTCCTCCCTCCCTCCTCGACCCGAAAACTTATTATGAGCAACTCACTCTTCTTACCTCCCGACATTTCAAGAAACCCTTTGAGTAATGACGATTGTGCGCTAGAAATACATGAAACACTGAAAAATAAGTTGGATTCTCTCATCAAACCGTCCTCGCCTTTTATCCTTTAGCGAACTTCAATAGCGGATATAAGGACAAGCGTATAGGTATGGCTTTATTACAAGAAGTCAGTGGTACGGTAAGGCACTACAATACAAGAGCCACAAGCCCATGAACAGACCA
Organism: Cancer borealis; assembly: GCA_036785275.1. Taxonomy (NCBI): domain Eukaryota; kingdom Metazoa; phylum Arthropoda; class Malacostraca; order Decapoda; family Cancridae; genus Cancer; species Cancer borealis. The sequence goes on along the minus strand of JAXIVD010000527.1, from coordinate 134,632 downwards.
AAGGATGAAATTAAGAAGTCGGGGTCAGCCAGCGCGGGAGTATAGTATAGAAGGCTTTGGATGGCTAAACAGATTACTCTTAGGGCGGCATCGCGGTGACCCCAAGATTCCGCTCCCTCCAAGGATCACTATCTCCCGCTGGTTGGATTCCTCGGAAGGGGAGGGAAAGTGAAAGAGAGAGAGAGAGAGAGAGAGAGAGAGAGAGAGAGAGAGAGAGAGAGAGAGAGAGAGAGAGAGAGAGAGAGAGAGAGAGAGAGAGAGAGAGAGAGAGAGAGAGAGAGAGAGAGAGAGAGAGAGAGAGAGAGAGAGCTGAGAGAGAGAGAGAGAGAGAGAGAGAGAGAGAGAGAGAGAGAGAGAGAGAGAGAGAGAGAGAGATAGAGAGAGAGAGAGAGAGAGCTAGACGAGAGAGAGAGAGAGTACGACTGAGTGCAGAGAGAAGAGAAGAGAGAGAACGAGAGCTCGAGAGCAAGAGAGTAGATCTATTAAGAACAATGAAGCAAGAAGTGTATAATAGTTGTGTTTGTGTTTGTGTGTGTGTGTGTGTGTGTGTGTGTGTGTGTGTGTGTGTGTGTGTGTGTGTGTGTTGCCAAGTGGGTCAGTCAGGGGCAGCTCATCCCGTTGGTTGGCCCAGTCTAGGTTAGGTCACACACACACACACACACACACACACACACACACACACACACACACACACACACATACACAACTATTCCAGTCAAAATGCATAATCAAACGTACAAAAATAAAATATAACTGATTCTTCCATTAAATAATCTATACTTATTGAGAAAAAAAAGACAATTGATTTACTGACTTGATTGTTGGGACTATCGCTATGCCTCAATATTTTTTTCTTTTAGGGTTAAGGATTCAAATTACACATCCACAACTCACCTCGGGAACGTAGCCAAAAGGTGAAAAGTACGGGTAATTTTGATAGTACATGCTCCTTCTGTTGTAGTACATCTTTCCAATCGTTTAAATCCACTATACACGAAGACAATTAACACATCTACACGGACACTTCGCTTCCCCACCACACACCGTCACAACCACTAGCAAGACCAATGATAGTTCCTCCCGTCCTCAGCTTCCAGTCATGGTGAAGCGCGCGCAGAACAGCGTACCACCTTACTCACCGCCGAACACATACTGAACCAAAGATCTACTCGTAACGGTTGCCACCTTGCCAGATTGTGGATGTAGTTTCCGCCTACTCCCGTCTACCAGCCTAATAGCCATCCTTAATGAAATTTAAATTATTACTATCTTAAGCAGTATTAAATCAGCTTAAAGTGTTGCTGCCTATAATTATATTTGACATGCTGGATTGCAAAGGTGGACAAATAACAAAAATATTTATTCAAATCTTTTACGCCCAAAAAGAAAAAAAACCCAGGACTTTAGGTGGATAAATGAACCAATTTTTTCTTCTTCTAAATATGTAGTAAATATCAACACACCAGCAATATGTTTCATTATCAGTTATCTAAAAATAGTTAGTCATTATCCTTATTACTATCATTCTTAATTCACCGTCAGTTTCATGCATATGACCCGGGAAATTGACCACCTTCCTGTTCCCAGTACCTACTATATATAAGGTACCTACTATAGAAGGGTTCCTAATCTGAGATATAAATAGCCCCAGCCCCTTAATTGAAGCATTTTCTTCGGAGGCTATGAATGAATTCGAGAATTAGGAGTTTCAATTAAACTAAACTGGAAGTTCCTTACCAATATATTGGAAGCTTTTATATTATTCACTTTTTTTTTTTATACCTCCTGGCATCATTACAATAATTATTATTACTAATTATCAAACATATTTGGTTTACATAAGATAGGAGGCCACGTAGAGCATCATATTTCGATCATGAAGCCAGGGAAAAGATTAGATTAGGACCCACTGACCTAGTATGTTCAATGAGCTTGGAAACAAGTATTTTAGTGGTCTTAATAATATGAATAGCATAATTGTTAAATGTAATCTTAAATGCAACCTTATTGATCTAATTTTTTTTTTTCAAAGCAATATGTTTTAGCAGTATATAGTATACTAGTGCCTCGGTCACCCAGTCACAGTCTTGCATACACACACGCTCTCACTACGCCAGTCACTGATCTCACTGCTCAGCAATGAGGCTGCAACGGTCGCCACCACGTCTCTGGGTAATGAAACTTGAGCAAGTCTATGTCTTCCCTGGGGGCAGGAAGGGTGAGGGGACCGAAGGACCTCATGGGCAGGGGTGAGGCCGCTAGGTTGGGCGGAAAGCACTGTAGGCTGGGATGTGCATCACAGTCTGGCGGCAGCAGGCGACGTCGCCACCCGACGCGTCGCAACATTTGCACCCGCTCGTCCTCTTCGAAAAGCACTACTCGCACAGTGGGCGCCTCCAACGTGGTGGAGGTGGATGAAGAGTTCCTAATGGTGTACTGACCCTCCGCTGAACTGTATTCTAACACCAAGCCTCGGCGTCGAAACGCCCGCAACAACTCCGCCTCATCATGACGGGACACCTTCTCGTTGAGTGCACATAGGTGGGCGTGTGCGTCCCATGGCAGTGGGCCAGACTCCTGCACGGCACCCCACAGCGAGTCGAAACAGAGAAAGTGAGTGATAGAGAGGCGTGTGAGTAGCGACGAGACAGCGGACAACAGCAGATACAGACCCCGCCGCTGTTCCTGCGTGACGATGCATGCAGGCTGCTCCTTATCACCTCTCTGTTGTTCCTGATAACGGAGATACGTAACGGTCAGTGCAATGCTCATTACCACCACCACAAGTACAACCAGTCCACGCTTCCTGCCCCAAAGCCGACACCGCCGACAGAGAACACACAGTTTCACGACCATGGTGGTAGTTACTGCCGCCACGTCTTAAAAATCAACGTGTTCTGTCTGCTCCTGGTAGAATACGGCAGGTGTTGTGCCCTCCCACACACTTCAACTACTATAGTGCAGACTCATCAGCCATTCTCATATACGAGTGAACACAGAAAGCCACTCGCTTGACACGGGCTTCATGGATAACTAGTGTATTTCTTGGCCCTGCATCCATTTTTCTTTCACGTGTAACAGTGTCACAAGTAGTGTCTATAATGATATACGTAATATCATGCTATACTTATCTTTCTTATCGCTTCATATTTCAATCCTTGGCAGCGTGCATAAAAGAAGAGAGGTTTGTTAGTGCAAGTCCTAGCAGTTTACTAGTAAAATAAAGTAAATTGCGGGAAGAAATTGTCTCAACTCCCATATACAAGTATTAATCCTCAATGATGCCGCCACACACACAGGAGGAGGATATAACACCTCAGAATAGGCTAGTGCTAATTTCTGCAGATGTATAGTATTCCCTTACTAGCACATTATTCTTGTTCACCCAAAGCACTCGTGCCTCAGCTGAAGGCTGGTGAGATCTGAGAGATTCAATATAAGTTTGTCTTAATCATGTTAATGCTAATTCCGTCATTCAAGCAATAGCTTATGCCAAATAGCTATAATCAAAACCATATGATTTATATTCAATCAGATTAAGCGGAGTCTTCTGAACATATAATAAAACATTGATTTTTTGTTTATATTATACATGTTAGAAATATAATTTATCCTGCCTATTTATCTGATTCTATTACGTTACCGAACTATATGCAGACACCACATATAGAATGATCTTCCCTTGTCAACTTCAACATAACCGTGCAAACAAACTACAATTTTCAACTATAATACAAAATACGGATCCAGCACCTCATTCTACTTGACCAGTCACCAGTAATACATAACAAAACTACCCATCTACCTCTACTTGATGCAATGTTAACTTTTGCATTTCTGCCACTCAACATAACACTCACAAACCAATGTGTCATACAAGCATTGAGGTCTGCAAGTTGCTTTTCTGTATTACACAAAAAGACTAAATAAAGTATATATAATTATTATTTGTTACTGGCATGCCATGCACGGTGCTACATACAACACTGTCTCAACACCTTCACAAGCCACCTCCCATTCATTCGGTTTACTAAAGAGCAGGAAAAAGAAAATTCATAAGAAACAAATATTGAATTTTAAAAATATATGCATCTATATATGTATAATGTACAGCAAAAATGTATCTCAAGATGCAACAAAACTTTCTAAAACCCAGTTCTTCAGTACAAATCAAATTTTCCTCTTAAAGAAGTCTTCTGCTTAATTTAACCTTTGAAAACCAAATGATACATTATACTTCTACGTAATGGGAGATACCCATGAAAACAATGGTTCATCTGCTTTCTATTGAAATACTCATCATGCACCAAACATTCTATAATAAACCTAACATTGACAAGGCTACGAGCAAACTTTTTGAAATATAACACAAATTTATAGCATGTGAGCTTCTTAAAAAAGTATATTTGTGTAAAAGCATCAAGTCATTATTTGTCTATGCTGAAAACTTTGATATGTTCAATTAACAAATATCACTGCTATAATTTTTCAAAAGGCCAATATTTCTTCACAATGAGGCACTGATGGGCATGGGACACTAACTTAATTTCATGCAAGACCTTTAAATATTTCAATAGCATGCTAGTGTCACGTGTTTCCATTGTCACATTGCTAAGTGGGAGGTGGTAAGTGTCATTTGTTGTCCCATAACACTATAAAAGGGTATAGTTTTACATTTTCATCTTGCCTTTACTTTGAAAATGCTTCAGAGACTAGTTCAGCATCACAACATGAACGTGTACAAGGCCAGCCTTATCCACTGACACTGAGACATCATCAACAATATCACACCATTATATTATATACCCAGTTTTTTTTTTTCTAGAGCTATGCACATATACACGATCTTTTCATTTTCAAAGACTTATATTATAATAAATACCACATATTGACCCCAAGATATTATATTAGACAATTATAAGAACACAATCACAACCTACAATTAAAGCAAAACTTATTCAACTCCAACACTTTCTTAGGAGGGCAAATAAAAAGTATTTATCTAGCTCTAAAACACAAATCAAATATAGTTGTATCCATATGAAATATTTTCCTTACTGCAATCTTCCCTCAACATTGATAGTGACCCATAACTCACAAATCCTTTACATTTATACGCAGTGTACTATATCTTCTAAGACTGACAAAACTATAGTATTACTCCAGTGTTTCGTCTGATACAACACACTGTTATATTGCTTTTCTGTTCAGTCATTCATTCCTGAGATATTAATTCATAAATATATTTGAATTCTGCGTCAGCTGTCATCGAGTCTAGAAAAGGAGGTCAGGAGGGGGGAGAGAGTAGCTTTACTTCTATGCACCCATTAAAACAATGCCGTGACCAATCAGATAAATTTGTCATATTTCTTCCAATCACAGCGCTGCATTTAGCTAGGGGAGAGGAGCAGCAGCGGTAGGATTGTAACAGTACGGAAGATGTGTATGAGTGACGCTTGTGTGTCGGATTATTTTGCCTGTACGCATTGGGAAATTTTACAGCAATAATCAAAAGCACCGAGTTCTACCATCAGTTGTGAAAAGCCTGAGGTGTGAGATATTGTATTTTCTGTGAAGACATTTGTGAGATTAGGAAGTGCAGTCCTATCCACGTGATTCACAAGACAAAGAAGCAACACTATGGTAACCTCAATATCAGTGATTCTAAGTTCATGTTTCTGCAAACTGTACAATTATCAACCTGGTTCAAGGTTAAGCAAGCACCGAGATCACAGCATGGTGACAAAGTGTTGGAATGGAAAATATCACAGACTATGTCCGTTGACTGGCGATCCTTCTGTAGTGAGGTAATTAACAAACTTTTGGTGTGAAAACCAGAACATTATTGGCGGTCCTGGGATTGTTATGGAGATTGACGACACTCACAAAGTACGAGAGGCCGTGTTTTGTCGAAAATCTGGCTGTTTTTTGGGGAGTCCGATACAAAAAAATATTTGTTTTGCGTTGAAATCAAATTTGTAGTAAGCCAGTAAGATACACAATAACTATATAATTATTTCTAATGAATTTTGTTGGGACCATTTGCCAAACTGTGTTACCTTTCATTATGCAATATCACATTCTGGTTATATTACAAACAAACAACCAAACTTTTCCGACACTTAGCTAATCGTTACTCCACAACTTGCTTACCTAAACCTTAAATCTACTAATATATAATATATAAATCTAAAATATACTCTTATCTTCAGCATTTGTACTAATCTAAGGCCTTATATTTTGAGGAATGAATCTATCTACCTATATATAATGTGTGTTTACAAGTAATATAACATTACGGACGGAAGTACAGCAAACTACACACTGTAATCAGGCACATACCTTGTAATTGATAACTAAACTTCAATTATGGGAAGATTATCCTGTCTTTGTTTTTTTGTGGTCTCAAACTCAAAGAAGCCTCAGTAAAGATCCATCTGGGAAGTAAAAGAGGAAAGTATGGAAGAGAATGCCGAGAAACTTCCTTCACCAGTAAGAAAGATGAGAAAGACTTGCCGAGCATATGTTACCACCTCTATGCCAAACAAGGATCTATCTCGACTACCTGTACAGCTCTTTCCCTCTGCCAAAGCATAGCACAGTGAACAGTGTAGTGTAGTGTAGGAAGCCATTACCATGCATTACTGTTGTTGGTCAAGACATCCAGACCAAAGTGTGTGTTAGTGACATTCTTTGTGCATAGAAATAAATAATGTTATCACATCAACATACATAAATGATACAGCTAATTTTGTGTTGAATGAACGTGAACATTACATTAAAATGACTCAAACTAATACTAAATTTGTAATAAATAATAATAAATAACAGGACAAAACACAAAACAATATTGTTTAGAAACAAAGGAAAAAGTACAAAAGTAAACAACAAATAACACAAATAAGCATAAAGTAATTATGAAAAACTAATTATAATAAACAAATAAATACTACAAAACTAAATTTGTTCACACAGAAAGGAAACACACAGTAAGAACATAAAAACATGGAAACAAGCTGTGCAGTGCTCTGGCCTTGTTACTCTAAGGAGGAATCTCAATATCAGCCAGTAGCTTTTTACAGGTTTGCACCCTGCGCATATAACTTATCACAGACACAGCAGTCACTACCATCAGCAGGAGTCCAAGAGAGAGCGGCACAGGGTCGTACACATCCCGGGTCCTGATCTGATGGCCATACATACTCAGGAACTTCATGGCCACAGCATTGGTCCAGCCAAAGCCTTCCTGTGTCTTGTACTCTCCATAATGGCCAGTTTCTCCAACTTGTATCACCGAATACTTTTCCAGCATCTTGTGGGGTGTTGTGTTGAGGTAAGTCTGGTAAACATTCAACACCCAATGCCGAGCAAATGTTAGCGCCAGTTCATCTGCTTCTTTATTGTATTTTCCTGCTTTCTGTAGCCCCAGTACAACTATATATTGTAAAGGTGCCCAGCCTACAGGAAGGTCCCACTGCTGTCCGCTATCCATTAATGATGTTGGGATGCCTCCAGGATAGCCAGTGATGTTATGCCGGTCCAGATATGCAATGGCCTGCTCGATCACAAACTCTGGTGACCTCTCCTTGCCGTAAGATTCCGTCCACAGGGGCATGAGGTTGGATGGGTAGAAGCCTGGTATCAGCTCTTCTCTCTCCAGGTTATAGTCAAGCCAGATACCATCCCGGTCACTCCAGAAAATCCGGCTCATTGTGGTGTTACTTTCCTCGGCGTGCTTACGAAAGGTGTCTCGCTGAACTTCATTCCCCAATACCTCGTGGAACTCTGAGAGCAGCCGTGCGTTTAGACCCATGAGGCTATTCAAACACACGGGGGCAATTATCATGGGATTGATGTCTCGTAGATTTTTGGTGCGCTTCCCATCGGCCAGGAGCCAACGGGAAGAAAAATCCCAACCACTCTCAGCTGCTGATTTTAGGCCGGAGTATATCCTCATTTTCTCTTGGTGGGAAGTGCCCTCTGCAAGCTCCTCATCTTCATTATAAGATTCTGGTCTGGCGTATGTAGTGTTAACTCGGTACTGGAAGAGTCTGTAAGCTCTGTTATCCATAGTGACTGTAACAGAACGATTCTCATGCCAGAAACTGTATTCTTTCTCTAGTATGCCGAGTGATTCCTTTAAGAACTTGATATCTCTGGTTCTTTTCCAATATAAGTCTACCATGGCGATTAGAAAAGGTGGCTGTGATCTTCCCAGGTAGTACTTTCTAGTGCCGTTGGGGACATAACCATATTTCTTAACCAAGTATAAGAAGTTTTCAATCATGCCTCTAGCGGTATCAACCATTTCGGATAGCAACAATCCGTCTATAATCCAATAAGAGTCCCAATAATAGAGTTCGGTGAATCTCCCACCAGGAATAATAAAAGGTTTGGGTACATATATCTGGGAGTACTGACTGGCATTGTCTCGCACATCTGTGGTTATCTTGCGACCCAAAGACTTCCAGATCTCATTCACATTCTTGGCCCAATTCCTAAGAGGCTGGTCATATATATCATGGATAAAGGCTGGTTGTGGTTTCCAGTCACTAGGGGACCAGACCTCAAACTCAGAATTACGGAGATTAAAATTGTCTCCAATGAATTTTTCCAAATCTTCGTTCTTCGGAGCATTATTCGTATTTTTCAGGAAAATATTGAACCGACTCTCAATTTCTTCTGGCGATTCCTTGAGCTTCATATCAACAAAGAATTTACTGTCATTAAATACTTTGGCCCTTTGGAGGTAATGAAGGATCTTAGCATTACAAAATATTTTACAACCTTCCATGACTGTGCTTCCCAAACTTACTGCATCAGGATCAGGGCGAGCCACGTGCCTGTTGGCCCCTCCAAGGCAGCCGGCGCCCATCACCACCACCAATACCAAGCAGCACCACAAACACACTCTAGCATGGTACTTCATCCTTCAAATGCAACCCTACATCCATCTCTTTGTATTCTGAAACAAAATTATATCAACTTAGTTTCTGCAACCCTATATCTCTCTTTGAGTTATAAAACATAATTATATCAACTTAGTTTCTGCAACCCTAGATCTCTCTCTTTGTATTCTGAAACAAAATTATATCAACTTAGTTTCTGCAACCCTATATCTCTCTTTGAATTCTAAAACATAATTATATCAACTTAGTTTCTCTTTCTTTGTGACTTGGTTAAGTATCACTTTTTCATCTGGTATCACTTCATAAAACATTAAAAAACATTGTGTACATTCAATACATGGAGAAAATGGTAAATATTACATCAATCACAGAAACTTAAATGTTTTGTAACTGAATTAAGTGTATGATTGAATAATGCAGTAATAATAACAATTAAACTCATAATTATACATAATAATTTAAATAAAGAAATATGGACGAATATAGATACGGTGACAGGACCACACAAGTGTTGCTCAGACCCTGAACACTTTAATTAGTTAAATAATACTAGGTAAATGCATAACTTCTATCAATGACCTCTTGGTGGATCAATATATATACGGTGGGGATAAGGGGTGCCAAGGTCAAATATTTCTGACCTCAACAAATTGATACCTATAAATTATGTTCCTTACACAATGTTCGAGTTAATAGTCTTTTTCAAGGTGATGGAAATTAATAAATGTTGCATATATTGATCTTGTTGACAAAGTACTATGAATGGCATTAAATTGAATATGGTATCCCAGCGTGAAGGTGAGGTACTACAGGACAAGTCTGTAAAAAGATAATACAATATGAAATGAGTGCAGTGAAAAGCAACAGTGATTTATGCCGGTGATAATAACTCCACTGCTTTTCATAAAGAGCTAAGTAGTCAGATATAGGTTAGGTTAGGTTGCTGTTATAAGGTAAGGTAAAGTAAGATATGGTAAGGTAAGATATGATAAGATAAGATAAAGTATGGTATGGTAAGGTAAAGTAAGGTAAAGTATGGTATAGAAAGGTAAAGTAAAGTAAGGTAAATCTTGCAAATAATCCCGCTACACATACCGGAAATTCCATCCCAGAACATTCTTTTACAATTGTCGGATAATATGGAGATAACATAAGCGTCTTCTCCTTTTACCTTGTTTTTGTTTTGCTTTAACAAGTTTTCGGAAGTAAATATATATTGCATGATAGTCTGCAACCTTAATTCTATCTGACATGTAAGTATTAACCTCGGGAGAAGACACTAATGTTATCTAAATAGTATCCCAATATACTCCCGACACCGGCCAGAAAAAAAATTCACTATAACAAAGAATAAACACTAGAAACTTACCTAATACTACACTGAACAAAGAAATACATTACATAAAACTCGTAACATTATACAACGTAACACCAATTAACATGACAAACATCCGGTTGTCAAAACATAACCTTGGATTGATTGATTATTGGCGATATAATTACCTCAATATGTGAATCCCTCTTTGTGTTAGGCAGTGACCCTCCCTTTACGCAGCTGCTGACTATACTCAAGTCAGTGATCAGCTGTACAGGTATGCCGCTGCACACCTGCCGAACACCTGCCCAACACTGCCTACATCACACTCGCCTTCACCTCCACTTCGTTGCCAGGCAAACCACTCTCCGATTGTCACGAATAAATCTGACTTTTCATTTATCAATAGTGCAACCTTAGTTATTTTGTCAGTTAATGCATAAAAGGAGAAAGTGTTAGATATCAAGTCATATTACGCTATGTTAATAAAAATAATCTAAAAAGGTAGACGGTATAGCAAACTATGGGGAGGTAGAGAGCAGTTATTACACATTAACGTCTCGTCTTAATAGCTTTTACTAATTAGGGAATTAATCTTTAACTATCCTTAATACGAATAATTATTGTAATTCCATTGTTACATTAGCTATATACTGGTTATTTATCTAGAGTAAATATAATAAATTCCTTCACCATTGACAAACGTATTATATAAATGTTCCATGCATATTTGCATTGCTTATGTCATTCATTCTACTCTCAACTAAGTTTTTGAACTGACTCACCTTTATTGCCTAACTACTACATCTTTTACCTTCATTTCCCATCCATATTTCACTGTTACAGGTTAAATATTCATACTGAGTGAAATATTAAGATACTAGCTTCTAAATGTGGGTTTTCTATTCTGCATTATGAAGAAGAGAAGGAATAATAATTATAGGTACTATAATTGTATATATTTATGTATGTCACATTTGATCAAAATTGATCATAAATTTTTTTTTCTTTTCTTGACATCTTAATTTAATATTCCTAGTTTTGATAGCATATAGATAATATATATATATATATATATATATATATATATATATATATATATATGTATATATATATATATATATATATATATATATATATATATATATATATATATATATATATATATATATATATATATAGGCAGCAATCCCTCTATAAATCGGATCAATTGGGGGGGGAAACCCTTTGTCGAAATATCCGAGGATCCGATTTATCCTGCTACACACGCAAAATCACTAAAACACTTTTTAGCATCCAAACTTAATACGTATACTACATATAATAATTGTATTTTAAAACTACACTTACCTGTATTTATGTATGTTACTTCTATGTTCTGTCATCAAATATAACTTCTGGAACCTCGGGTGTAGTGACGGAAATTGTTGTTACCAAGTTCTCTGTACTCTCTACTGGAGAGATGCTAGGCGTGGTGGTCCTGGAGCTGCTTTTGCTTGAAGGTACGTCCGACACGATAAGGAGACTGGCTGAAGAGGTGGATTGTATTGAAGCAGTGGATTGCATTGAAGAGGTGGATAACACTGAAGAGGTGGATGCAACTGACTCATCAGACTGTGTGCGTTGCCTCTTCCATGATGGGGAGGACAGTGGATTGAAAAATGAGATTTTTTGTTGAACCTGCTTTGCATCCTGCAGCTTGAGAATCTTCATCCTCATGATGCGCAGCCCCTCATAGTGTTCAGCCAAGGGCTCTCCCACATTATCGATGAGTCTGAGGCAGGTTGAAATTGCTTCTAGCCCAGCTGCCAGAGACGGGCCCCGCTGCGCACCTGTTGCCTCTTCTTCATCTTCCTCCTGCGGTTCATTCTGCAAACTGCCAGTTATCTCCTCGTCAGTCATGTAGTGGCAACCAGGCACATTAAAGTCCTCCTGCACCCAGTCCAACAGCTCCTCCTGCTCAATTTCTCCCTGTCCAGCTTGATGCATCATGTCCACCATCCTTGAAGTTTCAAACCCCTCAAAATCATCTTTGCCTGCTGCTGGAGTTTTAGGGGTCTTTAGTAGCTTGCACCAGCCATTCCTGAGAGTTGACAGGGGCACCTTCTTCCAAGCCTCAGCCCAGTTGAATATCGCATCTTTCACTGTGTAAGCCTTGAAATTTTTTTTTGTTTTCTTGGCTCTGCAGTCAATATAGCCTGGCTCATCCATCCCATCCTCAACCACAACAAGGCACTGCTCGAGGAACATGTTCCTGTAGTGCCTTTTAGCACTCTCAATGATGCCTTGATTCATGGGCTGGATCATCGAGGTAGTGTTGGGAGGGAGGAACAATGTCTTTATGAAGCCATCCTTACTACACAGTCTGGATGCTGATGGGTGAGCTGGGGCATTATCGAGAATTAGGAGTGCCTTCACTTCATCAGATTTTATTCCATATTTAGCTTGGTGGTCCCTTACAGCCGGGTCAAAGTGCTGGTGAAACCATTCTTCAACAATGTCCTGGCTGAACCACGCTGAAGGAGCCCCATAATATTCCACTGGCAGCCTGTTCATGATGTCCTTGATGGCGCGAGGCTCCTTGCTTTTGCCGACAATCACAGGTCTGAGCCGATGTGAGCCGTCTGCATTTCCACATGCCAGAATTGATAGCCGCTCCTTCATCACTTTGTGCCCAGGAGTGCTAGAAATTTCCTTGAAGGTCTGGGTATTTCTGGGCAGAGCACGCCAGAATAGCCCAGTCTCGTCAGCATTGTACACCTGAAACTCATATAGTCCTTCCTTCACCATCAACTCGTGCAATTTTGCAATAAAAGGGTCCACACCACTAGCATCAGCGCTCAGCAGCTCTGCTGTGATTGTTCGGTTCCTCAAGCCATGGCGCCTCCTGAACCGCCACAGCCAGCCATCACTGCACTTGAAATCTTGGATCCCAAGGTGGTTTGCTAAGCGTTGTGCAGCATTTTGAATGTCCAGGCCTCTCACAGGAAGCCCCTCTGCCCGCTGCTGCACGCACCACTTATAAACTGCCTCGTCTAAGTTTTCATGGTGGAGTTTTCGTGAGCGAAACACTTCCTGTGTCTTTCCACCTTCATTTTTTTTTACCACTTCCCTTATTCGGTCCTTGGCCCGCAAAATATCATGGAGAGTCGATCTTTTAAGGTCGAATTGGGTCATGAGGTCCCCCCTCTTGGTGCCTTTTTCATACAACTCGATCACCTTTAATTTCTCACCCATGCTGAGACTTTTCCTCTTTCCTTTCCCGAACGATGTAGAAGGCACAGCACTAGCCTTGGAAGCCATCACAAAGTACAAATAGGGCAGCGAATAACACAAATGAGGATCGACTAAATGATCGTGCGCCCGACAGGTAAGGTGACACAACGTAAACTGACTGAGGAGCAACGTGCGTCAGCCAGGGTGGCTGGTTTGGAGGGAAACTATACCGGATGCCCGCCGCATATATCGCCGCGGTCCGATTTAGATAAAAATAATCCGGTGGCTATATAGAGTCCAATTTATCCGATATCCGACTTATACATATCCGATTTATAAAGGGTTTACATATATATATATATATATATATATATATATATATATATATATATATATATATATATATATATATATATATAGAGAGAGAGAGAGAGAGAGAGAGAGAGAGAGAGAGAGAGAGAGAGATAGATAGATGAAAGGTATTGTAAAAAAAATTGTGTAATGGTAAAAATGGACAAAGTTAAAGCATACATATAATAATAATAACATATTAACATAGTTTATAAGGTGGTCACAAAACAAGGTCTGTAACAGTTCGTACTTTTATCACAGAATCATATCCTCCTCCTAAACCCACCTTACTTACTCTATGTAGTGGGTTGGTAGAAACTCACAATGCAACTCAGCAAGTGCCTTCAGGATATTGGCAATGTTTTTACAGTCATCTGAAATAGGAACAGATGTATCTTATTATATACATGTATGCCTATCTTTATCCACACAATTAATATTACCCTTGCTCAATATAACAATAAAATTCAATAAGTTATGTGTTCAGCAGTTAAGTTTTAAGGTAACAGTAAAGATTCGTTTCCTTAACGTCTCTTTAGTTTGGACCAAACTAATTAATTTTTATAGATTTTGATGTGTTTTGAATTAATCTGATGTTTGTTTGTTATGCTATACAGCCTTCGTATGTTTTTCCCCTTCTTCCTCAATAAATGGAAGGTAAAAACTGCAATTGACGCAAAAATCTTTACCAAGGTAACAGCCATGCACTCACCAATCCCTCTATGCGGTGTGCCCTCTTGCTGCAGATTTAAACCCAGTAGCATATGATCCATTCTCTTCGCGTACTCGCCCTTCATAATGGCGTAAGACTGCAAACATAACCATACAATCATTAGGAAGGATATTTTACTGAGCAACATAGAATCAGTCTTATATACATAAAAAAAAAAAAGGCAATTACTTTTCCATCTCTGATTTAACCTAACTTATAAACAGAACTTCCGAAGAAAAAATTGTTAAGTATTACCTTTTTAATGTTGAGCCAATGTTTACAGTATGTTGGGACTGGTAAGTTGTAGAGAGCACACTGAGATGGCAACATTGTTAATAGATCCCAATTACCACACGTAACAAAGAGGAAACGATTGTCCAGGCGAACACTCTTTTCCATCCATTGTTTAAACTCTTCAAATACTTCTTTAAACTCCTTCGCTGCGTCTACATCTTCCTATAAGAATATCAATACTAATTTCAGTCTTGATGGATACTCATTTTTTGGTGGGAATAAAATAATATTCTTGATGCCAGGAAATATAAGTGCGTTAATTAGTTATCCTGGATTATTTACACTATGTCAATTACCTGTTTAATTGATGTGAGTTCATTGCAGAAGGCAGTGAGCTTTGGATGATGTACTGGCCTCACAAATTGATGAAAAGTGTCTTCTATCATATACGTCTTGGCATTCACCTTCAATACAGGGAACTCAATGATTTCCTGAAAGTATGCAATTACAATTCAATATTAAACAATGCCTGTGGTAGGTGATGCAAAAATACTACCAATATATTTCATGCAGGTCATAAAAGCCAACCAAATGTATTCTCTCCTACAAATGGACAGAGTGCAGAGGAGGAAGGAAGAGTAATGTTTGTTGTCCAAAGCTTTAACATCTCGTCTTAGCTACCATCGTTTAAGGGGGATATTAGCTTAATATATAGATGGACTACTAGTGTATAGTATAGTTAGGAAGAGGAAACACTTAATTACAGGTGGTAGTACATATTTTGCAGATAATATTTTCTTGTTATGAACCTGGAACCCATTTAGTGAGGGAATTATTGGTAATGATCAGTAGGCTATATATTGCATTCACGTTCTAGATACACAAACAACAAAAATAAAAATAAACATTAACCTGTGGATTCATTATTTTCCCATTTTCACAAGTTGCTTCAAAATCCAGCACAAGGAAATAGTCATATTTTTGAAGCTTCATCATTTTACTAGATTTTTTCTGCTGATTCTGCTGCTGTTGCTGCTGCTGCTTTCTGATGCGAGAGTTGAAGTGTTGTAATGACTTACCTCTTCCACCTGTCAATAAGTATGGTATATTAATACATAATAAAAAAACATTTCAAACAAAATACCACTTCAAAGCTTCAAACTTTAGCTGTAGTTTTCACTTTTTCTGAATTTATACTTTAACTAAAGCACTGTAACATAAAAGAAGAATTACAGAGACAAGTTATGTGGCGTGTAACCTTGTAACCTTTTTCACTCTATTCTATTATATTCAGTTACTATACTGGTACATAATGCTACTAAATTATAAAACAAATAAAATAAAATAAATATACTGGAACATAACTACTAAATTACCCATTTTAAGTTATTTCGCTCTTAGCGCCAGATATAACTATAAAAATCAGTCGATCTACATAAAAAATACACCAGAATTACTATTTTTCTTCCATGATTGCTTGAAAGTCTTTTACTGCATATATAAAAATAAATCAGTTATTTAATGGGAGGACATTAAGCTCAAGTTCAATTTCAAGGATGATTGATATGTTCATGGTAGAAATAATAACATGGTAGTGATCATAACCTGTTCACTGACAGTAGTAGGCTACGTGTGTTCTTTCCTTCCCTTTCCTCCTTCCTAGTTCCTACCATTGAAAACATGCACACTAGACCATAATTACCTTCAGTTTATTAATAACATAGTATAGTATGTTAAGGACACACAATGAAGGACGTGGTATTATTTTACATCTTCACCATAATGCTCTAGAGAATTCAGGGTGATATTTTTGCATTACCTGATGCATTTTGAGAAGGTTTTCTCAATTACATTTCCATCGCAAATCCTTAGTTAGTGAGATATTCAATGTTTTCTGTGAGACCTTCTCTTCGACAAATAAAGTTTAGTTTGGTTTAAACAAGGTTCTGTTATTTGCCAATGTAGGTTAAGGTTAGGTTAGGTTACATTAATATAGAGGCTATTAAATGTTCTCTATGACCAAAAGTAGGAAGTTGGACGAGGAGCAGAGGCAAGACGCACATGTAAACAAACGCCATTATGGTGAAGATGTAAAATTTTACCAAGGACGTATAAGAACATAAGAAATGAGGAGACTGCAAGAGGCCAGTTAATAACCTACACGAGACAGCTCCTTGTCCCCCACCCTTGGAATAATTCAATATTTATCCACCCCAGCTGTCATCCCTATCCATACTCTGATCCAACCGTCTTTTATAGTTATCTATTGACTCTGCACTTACTACGTGTCTACCCAGCCTATTCCAATCATTCACGACCTAGGTCTGTCCTGAATCTAAGTTTTTCTAGCTTGTACCCATTTCCACGCGTCCTATCCTGACTACTAAATTCTAAAATTTGATCAATGTTTCTCTTATTAATTCCTTTTACCCATTTGAAAATCTATCATATCCCCTCTTGCCCTCCTCTCTAGGGAGTGGAGATTAAGACGTTTTAACCTATCTTTGTAGGATAAATTTCTCAGCCCCTGAATCATCTTGGTCACTCTTCTCTGGACTGCCTCCAAGGAGCCTATATCCTTCCTATAAGGGGACCAAAATTGAGCTGCAGAATCTAGGTGGGGTCTAACTAGCGCTAAATACAACCTCAGAACTCCTATTTGTCACACACCTACTAATAAATCTCAGTATCTTGTTGGCCCTATTTCTAGCTATAATACACTGTTCCCTGGGGCGCAAGTCCTACTTATTTGAACTCCTAAGTATATATAGGCATTGTCACTAAATAAACCTTAATAAACTCACCCGCGCCTATCCTTGTCCCAGCAAATAAAAGACAAGATAAAGAAGGCATTGCTCCAAGTCCTTGCTAGTTAAGAGTTCACTGTTCACCCCAAAAAATGTGATAGATATTGTTTATTCAGCATCTCATTGATTGTAATAACTACTATTCAGGCACTCCAAGGACGCATGTTCATATTTTCTCGTTTCCTTTTAGGAGCCACGAAGCAAAACCAGTTAAAAAAATTTCTATGGTTGTTATGTTGTGGTTTTAGTCTTGTCACTCTTGAAAGTCTTGCGTAATAATTGGTCATGGTCTTGGGATCTTGGCATTTTGCAGCCTCCTTATTTTCGTATGTACTTATCTTACTAAAGTGCACCTCTTCCCTATCTGCTACTTATTACATTTCACAGATCAACCTTTCAACGTCGCTTTCATAAATTTGTCCTGTTATATACTACCTTGGTACTTAGCCCTAGTTACACCCCACCTAGATTATGCAGCTCAATTTTGGTCCCCTTATTATAGGAAGGATATAGGTTCCTTGGAGGCAGTTTAGAGAAGAATGACCAAGATGATTCAGGGGCTGAGAAATTTATCCTACAAAGATAGGTTAAAACGTCTTAATCTCCACTCCTTAGAGAAAAGGAGGGCAAGAGGAGATATGATTGAGGTTTTGAAATGGGTAAAAGGAATTAATAAGGGAAACATTGATCAGGTTTTAGAATAGTAGTCAGGATAGGACACGTGGATTGTAATTGTAATGTGGGGGATGTAAATGTGCCAGGCAACAAAGGCCATATGGCACTATTGGGGTAGCAGAGCTAGGTGGGGGGTGAGGGTCGGGTAGGGGTTAGATCAGATGAAGGACGTTGACGGCACGGAGAGACATGATCAGTAGGGAATAAGACTTGGAATGGGGGTAGCTGAGGGAGAAGCGTTCGCAGGAGGTAAAGAATGAAGGATGTAAAGAAGGAAGGAAGGAAGGGGACACATCAATTCTCTTTCACACTTTTTTTTTTTTTTTAAACTAATTTTTTGCTCCACACATACTCCTCAGACACCTCATATCCATTACATTCAATCTCTTCTCCTCTGTTACTGCCGTACTCTAAATAATAATAATAATAATATCATCACCACCACCAACAACAATAATGGTCAAAGCAAAAGATGGTTAATAAATCCTTATTTTAATATGCATATCAAATTATCATATATTGTTCAAATGACCAGCTCCATCAAGTAATATATATGCTATCTATCTTCTTATTAGTACGTATGTATATCATTACTGCATCCTTTCTCAGCTGCTTTATTATTTATCATTTCATGAAGCAACACAGATCTAAAAATTACCATGAAAAGCAAAATGGCAATCCAAGTCTGCTGTTCTTCACACTTTTCATTAATTGATTATCACAAACCAAGTAATTAAAGCAACAATTAACAAACGAGGAATTAAGGAATTAAGCCCTGGTTCTGATTTACATTAATAATTATCATTGAGCAATAAAAGTATTACATTATATGGATATCTCTTTCAATGCTAGATGAAGCACAAACTTTTCAAAAACCATTGAATTACAAAATACAAAAACAAATATATGAATAAAGAAAAAGAAGACATATCAAACTAATAACAATAACAATAACATAACTTTAAACTATGTGTATAGTGTGATATAGTGACAAGGTGAAAGCATCATTAACATATGTCACTTGTATTTACCTAGTTGTAGTATACAGGGCCTGAGCTACACTCGTGTGGTCCTGTCTCCGTATATATAGTTGTCCAGTTTTTCCATCAGTTGATGCACATTCTTTGCCATTATTACCTCTTCCTTCAGTCCATTCCAAGTATGACACAGTCTTTGCGTCTTCACTTTGAAAACCTGCATGACATAACACATGATTGTCAAAATATTATGTGAAAGATCAAGATAATCAGATTTTTTAATTATTCTAAAATAATCACGATGCCATTTTCAGTAAGATAATTTCAAAAGGTTCTCATAGGATATAAATTTTCTTCAGTGTATCAAGAGAAAAAATAATTAACATGATTTCAAGCCAAAATTACCAACACAATGAATCTTTAGCAAATCATCACCACAGTCGTTCTCGAACACACATTGTTCCAACCTAGACTAATGCAACATGTAATGAAGATTGAAACCAAACTCAATCTACACACTTGTGACCTAACATCATAACCCACAAACCTTACTGGTGTTCTATAATCAAAGCAAAACGTTCATTGATACAAGAGAGATTATATAGGACGTGATATAATACAAAGTTAGAAAGGCATAAAGTAAATATTATGTTAAACAAGAAAGGCACTGCTCCATATCATCATACTGACCAAATCTGCATCAGAGCACTAGATAACTGTCTTCAAAACTATCCAGAGGGTTTCCTTGACTCTATTATATAAACAGCTTACATTGTACCACTTCACACACCAGACCAATACACATCAACACCAAGTGAAGTCATTAAGTTATCTAACATTGGCTTCCTATTTATACATTTAGCTCACAATCCTCACATGAAGAAAGTAATGAAATGAAGTCTTAATTAAGCATCTATACATTATATACATATTATATTTTGCTTTATCTGTGATCATGAGTGTACACTGTATTAGAGGTAGGGAAATGGCAACCAATTTCTGTTTATGAATAAAACTGGAGTGGAAATCCTGTACGTTAGTTACTCATTTCCTGAAATATGTCATAGAACTTTGAAATTGTGCCAGTAAAAGTTATGAGTTAAAATCTTAATGTGGCTTTAATAATACAAGATTTATTGAACTATTTGAAGCTTCATTCTCATCTTTCTTCATGAGTTCAGATTCTTCTATTCTTATTTATTTTCAAAGGGTAATATAAATTGTTAGTCATCCTTTTTAATTTCCTTAAACTTCATAAATATGGCGGATTTTTTTTCTAAATGCGATCTTAACTTCGTCAGAATTTTAAAGGAGGGATTAATTATATAAAGTGGCTGTTTTCTCTTCATCATTTATATACATAATATCCTACTATTGTACCACCGTGTACTTTTACTTTGTTTCATCTTCAACACCATTAACCATCATCAGTAACCCCAATTAAAAAGGTTATTAGTTAAAAGATGCTTCAGGTACAGACTAATCTTTACAGGCTGATTACTAAGAGTTTTTACTGTGACTTCCATGTATTTAATCCTACTAAACAAATATTATAAAAATAACACTTAATTGCCATTGGAAGGTCTTTTGATGTCATGATTGTTGTTCATAGGAAATTATTCATTGTTTTAACCTTAAACCAACTTGCTGTGAGATATCATAAAATAGTTTCCATCTTGCTTGGTAGTAAAAATGGGGTTATTGATGCAGGTTTGAGTGATCATAATAATAATGTTTCATCGGCAATAATTTCAATCTAAGTAAGCTTCTACCCTTACCTATATACATGAGTTGCTGGAGGCTCAGAATGTTACACACACACACACACACACACACACACACACACACACACATCAGGATAAGAGTGACAGGGCCTATGAAAATAAATTATATATAAGGCCAATAACAGAAAGCATAAATGCAATTTTATATAATTATCCTGCACATACTATGATATCCAAAAAAGAATCAGACAAAATATATATCTATAAAGATTAACAACAACTGTAACACAAAACAAACTGCAAAACAATTTCATTCAGCTAAATATATTTACATAATAGAAACTGCTTACCTTTGAGACTAGTTTATCGAGGCTACAAAGTAACCATAAGGATAACTAAACATTTATTGTATTTTTTGGTATGTAAAATGCACCTTTGTATAAACCTAGTGAAAAGTTCTGTATTTTTACATATCTATTATCTATTAAATTAAATGATCCCCCAGAACTAGGTAACTGTAGACTATATACTTCTGCTGGGTTAACGAGAGCGAGCTAACCCTCTCACCAAGAAGCTGCCGTGAGCTAGGATCGAAGACGCAACTTTTAGGTCACAAGCCGACCACTGCACCACAGAGCCACCCAGTCCCCTAATATATATATATATATATATATATATATATATATATATATATATATATATATATATATATATATATATATATATATATATATATATATATATATATATATATATACAATTCGCTACAGTATAAGACTAAATTATGTACCTTGTCTTTCCAGTCATGAGTGTATGTATACTGTATGTGTAAACGAGCACCACTATGTACATGATATGTTATGTGAATCATCATGTATTATAAAATGTTGATATTTTCACCCAATGTGCAAGTGACCCTGAGTCACTTCCTACATTGGCTTGGTGGTGTCTGATTGAAGGCAGGATCTTGTCACCTCAACTCACCTCGATCACATTCATTACCAACACAAAAACATGACAAAAGGCTAGAAAGTGACCATCTTCACTGTATGAAATGTAGAATGATTCAAAATTTTGTTATTTATAAAAAGAGCATTTTCTACACCAAAAAATACAGCACCTAATTAAGTCTGTCAAATATGCAAACACATTCCACTGTGTGTATTTACTTAGTTGTATAGTGTAGCCACAATGCTTCGGCCCTAATGCACGCACATCACCAGGCAATTATTACCTTGTTAAAACAGACACATATGCACATCATTGTTCGTTTTGACATAGAAAACTTAAAATTATACATATCACATTCTGGTGCATTAATAGATAGCATAATAAAAATGCCAACATGTAAAACATATACGTACATCTCACAGAGTTAACTAAGTTTTATCAAGCGTACATCACAACAGTTAGTCCAAAACTGAATCTTATTACTCTCAGAATGCATAAGCTCAGGATAATTCTTAACATATTAAAAATTTTGTCATCAACATACAAAAGTTTTAATAGTAGCATTGCATTGAGTAATTATAAGACCAGTCACAGCTTTATGCCTCTGAATCAGGAATCAGATACATAAGAGAATGTACAATATTGCTTAACTGTCATCCAATGTGGAGGATACAGTGTTCGTAAGGCCTTTCTTTAACTTCAAAAATGTACATTGCCTTCACATGTTTCCATGAACATCATAATTGAAGCAACACGCATCACTTTCCTTAATGAGCGACCAGCGCTACATGTGTGTGCAGTGCTTTGCCTGACAAGCACTGTTCAAGAGACTCACTAACAAGAATACAACATACAGTAAACCCTCCAGCTTAGCAGACTCAAAGTTGGTGATAAGATACCCTTCCCTGCTCTACTTGGGTTTAGAAGATGGGAAAAAAAACTACACTTGGGTTTGATCACTGTGAGGTCTCAGTACCAACAACTAGCTGCCAATCTGCTGTGTTATCAAGACAAGGTGAAGGCCAGATGTAATCCCAGCTGTTATATCAGATCATCATACCATTGAACATTTATACATAATGACACTAGTCTCAAGTTCAGAAATAAGAATAAAACAATGCTTACTCCATGTTCTTTGAGGCTATACTGTACAAAATTATACAAAATGACATGCCAATGACATCAGCATTAGTATACTTAAATTATCACCCACAGGAGACAACCCAACACTCGGCATGATAAATACATGCTACAATATACACGTCTCTACTTGCCTGGCTCCTCATAAAGCAGAGAATGTTAAGTCCTGACAAACTGATATGGTATTAATGTAATTCTGAGCAAATGCAGCGGCATGGGTTGCATCCTAACATTGATATACTTGTAATGTACACAGGAGGGCCACAGTCTATGTATATCTATTACAGTACACACCTTTGTACCCTAAAGTTTGTATCCTGACAGAGAGTTAACATCTGTAAAAAAAAGTTTTGATTTCTCTTAGTTGAGTAAGAAAGTAATATTGGATAGTATGCTTTCAAAGGCTGAAAACACATAAGACATTACCAATATTCTTACAGATAAAGCATTACTCTTATGTCTAAATTACCACCAAATATTAAAATATTCAATACCGATGGATATTTTCCCAGTATTCATTTACCTTTGTGTGTTCTGGTTATGGTCAAAGATGGCCATTTGTAGTATTAATTGCAGCAGTAACATTAAAGATAATAATAATCAATGGCATTTATCTCAACACCATCATTAATCTCATAGTTTTACTCCTAGACTGAAGCATCGGGAAACTTCATGGAGAGAACTTGGGTAGAAAAATGTAAAACTTCCCAACACAGAGTCCAGCCACCAACACATTGTCTCCTCTTGACGGAAACAACTTATACCAATCAAACTCCATCAGTGCATATGAGTGAGCTTCTCATTCTGGATCTGATAGTAGCAAGCCTGGAAGGAAGGTATAAGGAATGGATTCATAAAATGTACCTACCAACCCACCATCAAATGTATCACAAATAATATGCTAATAATCAAATCCTAATAATAATAATGTGAACCAGGTATATAAAATAGACATTACAAGGTTCTTATAGATAATATTGAAAAGTAAGATGGATATGAACACAAATATTCCAACTGAAAATGTTACCAATAAATACTGCAATTGTTATAATACCCAAAAAATTATAACATCTAGAGGAATCCTAACTAGTAAAAATATGAGATTACTAATACCTATATATGTAATGAAAACATACTGTCCACAATTTACAAAATACATAATTGTAGAAAAAACATAAACAATCAATTATTTCCTCATAGCGTAAAACAACACATTAATTGTATATCTCAAGACATACCAAACTAACCCTGAATGTCTATATATGTAATGAAAACACGCTATCCATAATTTATAAAATACACAATTGTATAAAAACCATAAAAAAAAATAAAATTTCCTCATAGCATAAAACAACACATTAATTTTATACCCCAAGATAGAGTAAACTTACCCTGAGTGTCTATATACATAATGAAAACATGCTGTCCACAATTTATAAAACACATACGGAATTATATAAAATGCATAAAAAATCAATTATTTCTTCCTCCTTAAAACAACACATAAATTTTATATCCCAGACATGCAAAACTAACCCTGAGTGTGGTGAACATGATGCCCAGCTCGCCATGCTGCAGGTGAGGCTCCAGGAGGTCATCAACTAACTGAATCTCGGCTCCAAGGTGCTGGATGCGGGAGCGAACTACAACATACTGGAACACTGGGAACAGGTCGTCCATACTCCACAGGTAGTTACTCCCCAGCTTAGCCATCACAGCCTGGGGGGGAAGAAAATAAATAAATAAATAAAATAAAATAAAATAAAATAAAATAAAATAAAATAAAATAAAAATAAAAAACATACCATTTAACTAAACATTCAGGGACATGGTAAAAAAATAGAACTTTGACTGGGTAAAAAATATGGAGCATTACTTTCAAATACCACAGGCCAAGTATAAAGATAAATAAAAAAATAAACAAAGAAATAATATAAAAGAAATAATCAAACTAGGTCTTGTAGAATAGCCTTGCCTTGCTAACTAGCTGGAATGTATGGTGGATGAGGTTGAGTTTGTGTCGGGGACTAAATGAGGTTGACAGCATCTGGAGGGTTTCAATTGCCTCTGTAAAATGCTGATCCTTTAGAATACCCAGAGTTCGGCTAGACTCCACCAGGCTCGCTCCCTCAGGCAACCAGAATTTACTGAAAAAAATGACAATTACACATAAATATCTCTCTCTCACAAGACAAGAACACAACTAACAATAATAATAATAATAATAATAATAATAATAATAATAATAATAATAACAATAACAATCTCTCTCTCTCTCTGTGTATTCTTCAATAAATATAACCCTAACTTTCCTATAATCAAATGTCTAATCACACCAAAATAACAACATAATAAGGTAACACAACACATAATGAAATAACAGCAATGATGAAGTTATACAAGGGAATACAAACAGCAACAAACCCTAGGGTCCCCGCAAAGACTATTTCATATAACTACTCTACACTAACTACAGATAATTCACCACACTAACAAGTAAAGAACATACACATCTACACGAAAACAAAATAATAAGGTGACACATAATAAAATAACACCAATGATTAAGTAATGAACGTACACATCCACTCCCAGGAAGGTCATGAGTGATGTGTCTGGCTGTTTGTTCCACTTGAGGAGTCTCCGCCAGTACTCCTCATCCTTGTGTTGGTGCTGCAGGACGTACAGGGTTGACAAAGGGGAGTACACATGAGGCAGCAACGAAGGGTGGATCACATACGCTGGAGTCACAACACTGGAAAGGAAAAATTCAATGAAGTACTTCAACCTCTA
The DNA here is from genome assembly GCA_036785275.1 of Cancer borealis. Classification (NCBI taxonomy): domain Eukaryota; kingdom Metazoa; phylum Arthropoda; class Malacostraca; order Decapoda; family Cancridae; genus Cancer; species Cancer borealis. The sequence goes on along the minus strand of JAXIVD010000527.1, from coordinate 108,828 downwards.
ATTCCTTCTGTAAAACTTAAGTTATTTCCTGAACATGGAGGTGGTTTTTTATTATTCTTTTTATTTTTATATTCAAAGAGTATTGGCTAAGGGACAACAAAAATATGTAAAAACAAATCCCTCTATGTAACTCAAGAAAATGGAAAATGCATATTTAAAGGAGAACAGGACTTATAAAATAAAACAATTACTTATAGCTATGCAAAGTGTACTGGGCAAGGCTCCACGGACAGGACATGAGGTGTTTAAGAAGGACTGAATATAACACTTACATCTCCTCCAAGTCCTCAGTGTCAGGCTCAAGCAGGACGTTCTCTGTCTCAGCCGGGAGGAGGGGGAACAAAACACGCACCAGCTGGTACAGTCTTGACGTGAAGGATCGAACCTGAAATTAAAGAACCATTACAAATAACTAACCTGCTGAAGGTGAACCATTGTGTAATGCTATAATAAAAACCTCCCTCTTACCACCTATCCATTCAATATGTCTCCCTGTCTCTCTCTCTCTTTGTTAAACCTGTACATATCTCAGTCTGTACTTCTGTTTCCACCACAAACATACACCTCAGCCTTTCTTTTTGTAATACTATAATAAAAAACCTCTCTCCTACTACCTATCCATTCAACAGCTCTATTTCTTTCTCTTTTTCTTAAACATGCACACATCTTAGTCTGTACTTCTGTTTCCACCACAAACATACTCCTCAGTCTTTGTTTCCCTTTCCCAACCTTCAATACCAACCTCCTGTACAGCATAGGGCAGCAGGCGGGAGTGAGCCACCACGCCTCCGTAAGTAGCCCGGAACGCATCAACAAGGGACAGTAACAGCTGGCCAAGAGGGTGAAGACGGTTGGCAAAAGCCTGAAATGATGGGTTCGTGATGATTTAATTGGAGTGTCAACTGACTTAATTTGGATGAATGAAATGACTCCTTCCTTCCAATCTGTTTCATGATAATGGTTTAGACTTTAGATAATGTTTCTCCATAGTAAATGAAGTGATATCTATTTATATTCATTAGTAAGTATTAGTAAGTAACCTGAAATTTGGGTAGAAGGCAGGTAGGATCAAAAAGACAAATTATAAATATATCTGTTTTATCTCTGAACACCTTAAAATAATTAGATGGTCCTATAAGTACTAAATCTCCAACAAGCATAATAACCATAAATGATAAGTAAGTGATGGTTTTCGAAAGGAAGGAAATAGAGGAGTATAATTTTAGCATACTTTATAGGGTGACTTTGCCAGCATCAGGTGTGAGATAGTTTTAGGAGATGGAATGGAGGAATTGAAAGAACTTAAGTATTTAGGAACACAGTTATGTAAGCATATAGTAAGGACAGACAGTACACACCTTGTCTAGATAGGTGTGAATTTCCAGGAAGAACTGGTAGGTGAGTTCATCCCTTGCATCAGGTATACGGTCAATACCATCGAGCAGGTCTAGTGTTCCGCCGTGCCGCTGTGACGCTTGCTTCTCCAACTCCAGCCTCGTGGCAAGGGTCTCCCACACCTGTTAAGGATAAGTAACAGTAATGGGATAAGGAAAGGAGGTTCACTTATTGTACCTGTTAATTTGTAGCTCTTCATTTCCAACGTAAAAAATAATAATAATAAATAAATAAAATAAATAAATAAATAAATAATAATAATAATGGTGTGATGTGTTGAGGTATTAAGGGTGATTTATATACTGTATTATATAACCCTGTTGACCCTTGTAAGCATAAGACTTGCCTCTGAAAACAGTAATGATGATGATGATGATTAGCAGAAATTCCCTTCAACAATAAAGATATAGAAATGTGGTACAAATATCAAAGTGAAAAAGAAGAATATCATTTTCCAAAGTTCATAACTCTTCTACACAAAGATGCAACAATAATTATCCCTTCCAAGACAGCAAGCAAGACACAGGTGAGAGTAAAACCATAATAGTGCAAAGCCAATGGTGGTGCAAGAAAATGAAAATAATACAACCTTTTGCCTTCCTACTATTACGTTAGTCCCCTAATGATGCCCTTATGTAGAGCCTCACACAGGGAACAAAGTGAAAAATCCAAGCAGTCGCAAAACCCACCTTCACCCTCACCCACACACCCACACCCACACACCACCACCTTCACCCACACCCCCACTGCACACACACACACACCCACACATCCACCACCCACCCTCACCCTCACCCACACACCCACACCACCACCTTCACCCACACACCACTCCAGGCAGAAGACATGGATCACCACCTGATTGCTGGAGGATTGAATTTTCTGCCTTTGTGGTCGCCAAGTAACCATGGCTGATAGAGTGTCAAGATATTTCAAGCAGCGGGTGATAAAGCTTCTTTTCTTCTTCTTTCTACGTAACTTTAAAATTAAAAGGAATATATAGCTAGTGTGACTCTATAATTACACAAAAAAGAAAAGAAAAGAAAAAAAGTAAAATAAAAGAATAAGAATTACAATACTTTGGAAAGTGATGACCATATACAATTTATAGTTGCAACAAACATTGGTAGAGGCAGATTCTATGAACTGACCTTGGCGGTGATAATATCAGTGCCCATAGACAAGCCCAGCTGCTCTTGGCACTGTCTGAACACAGCTGACCACTTCTGATCAGCATTCACACTAAACTTTTCAAATGATCTGCAACAAAAAAAAGTATTAGTGCTTCATTTCAATACAAACCTCATCTGTTCGCATCAAAACAACGATGATCAATAATATCTAGTGTCACTATACCTTACACTACACAACACAACACTATACATTGATAAGTAGTTTGATTACATGATTTGACTCACTTTGGAATATTATCTTCATCAGGGGATCCAATGCCTTTCTGCAAGACACCATTGATCTTGATGCCGTCTTCCCAGTTCCCGGTGAATGTGCCTTCAATAGTGTCACCGCTAGGGTAGTGCAAACTGCCTTTACCTGCAAATGTTCCACCAATACCCAGCTCGCCCTCAAAGTAAGTCTTGTCCTCAAACATCATCAAACCATGACCCTGGAATAATATTTAACTTGATCAGTGTTTGTATTTTCTTCATAATCATAATAAGTATTACTATTAATGCCACCATCACAATCAAGCATAATGATCATTTAAAATCAGGTGGTACAGTATTAATAATATATTTTATGAACAGAGTAAGGGAATGAGAAAACCTCTTTACAAAATCACCATTAAATATCAATATCATATAATAATGTAAATAAAAAAATATATAGATAATACCACAAAACCAGAGGATATTTAACATAAGATGAATTGTTGTTATTATAGTTACTGAAAAAATAAAGTGATATAAATCGAAGTGAATAAACACCACTAATGTTTACAATGAAACACAGTAACACAAATCATCACACTCACAGGAAGTAACACAAATCATCACACTCACAGGAAGTAACACAAATCATCACACTCACAGGAAGTAACATAAATCATCACACTCACCGTCAGTTTGTTTTGGTGAAAGTTTCCTTCATAGTAAACACCATTCATAGTCACCACCATACCTGGACCATGACGCACATTGTTCTGCCACATTCCCATGTACTTCTCTCCTGCAACGACACACACATACTTAACACACAAACACAAGGTACAATTTACAGGTGAACAGGTTATATTGGGTGGATAATTAAGTGTTGGTTATGACCCTACAACAAATTACTCCTAAACACATGTATTTCAATAAACACCAACAACAAAGAAACAATTTTAAGAATGAGGCCGAGCCAATCCAATTAGTTTAAGTGGTTTAAATATTTTCACAATGAGCACCAAGTAGTTTGATCTAACCTTTTGCTATTTCATCGAGTACCCCATAGCCATGTTTCACCCCGTTGTTCCACTCCCCAGTGTAGATGGAGGCGGCCTGGGAGCTGAACCGGCCCTTCTTCAGCTCACCGTGGCCGTGGGGTTGACTCTCACGCAGGTTGCCTGTGTACACATCTTTATTGGCGTATCTGAAGGCAAGGAAAGATGAATGGATTTTTGCAATACATCAGTAGGACTAAGAGGTTAATTTTATCTATGTATTCAACCAGTGTCTGGAAGCAATGATATTACAGCTTATATGCATCTTTCAGCTTTAGGTTAAGTTAGGTTGGGTTGTTGGTGACCTTAAAGTAATGGCACAGTGTCTCTAGCTCACTATATCAAGACCTTTTAAGTAATTCTATATTATTGTACCGTACACTGCTTCTTGATCAATAAACCTGTTATTATTACTATTATTATTATAGTTCACCATCCACTCACTTGATGACTCCCTTCCCCTCCAGCTTTCCACTCTTCCAGGTTCCTTCGTAGACAGTGACACTTCCTCCAGTGGGAACCTCCAGCCTCCCTGATCCATTGTACACATTCTGCCGGAACTGTCCCTCGTAGCGGCGGCCGTCTCCCCACACCATACTACCTTCCCCCTGCAGCTTACCACACACCCACTGGCCTGAAGGATGATAGGTAAAGTAAATAGTCATAGCACGAGTCACTTCATCTATAATGGTAAGCTATAATATTCCGTTTATATTTTCATTTTTCCAACTTGCAAGCAGGAAAAAAAAAAAAAAAAAAAAAAAAATATTATTATTATTTTTTTTTTTTTTTTTTTTTTTTCCAGTACCTTTTTAATGGGGGGCAGCGAAGTTTGACGAGTAAAAAAAATAAAAACATCTAACTAAAACTTGATAAAACAAACAGGCATCAAAATTTTGCATAATAAAACCCATAAAACCCACCTGAGTAAGTTGCATCTTTATACAGAGGATTTTTAATGAAGGTATATGACGCATTCCGGACTAGTGGAGGCGACCTTGGTACTGCAGTTATGGTTATGGTTCCTGGTGATTCTTCTGCCTTATCAACGGCTCTCTTGATGCCTTCCTGTAGGGCATACATCCACTGGTTCTTGTCCCCGCTAGTAGGACACGTCAGGGTCAGGGTTTCTTCAGGCAGACTGATGTAGATGCCATGCTGCAGTAAATATAAATATACTGATGATACGTACATTATCCATAGATGTTTTTTGGAATGTGGGTTTCATGCTTGTATGGGTCAGTGTTTGTCATCTAATCACCTCCCATTAAATGATATTAGAAAACAGATGACCCACGTATATGGTGTTTATTAATTACACTACAGGTTAAATGGCTATAAAAGATGGAGGTTAATGCCACACTACAGCACAGGACAGAAAATAAATAATAAATATACATAGTTACTTTTTTTGTAGCTATTATGCATAACAAGATAAGCAACATAATCTCACCTGCACATTGGGAATATTGGATACAGTTTCCACCCACATGGTGTTGAGATTGTAGGTGGAGAAGGTGGTATACTGGATGTGTACTAAGATGTCTGTCAGCAGCACAAAGGAGTGGGAGGAGAAGCGACCTGCATTATGCACGTTGATGGGATGTGCCCGGGACTCTCTAAGCATCCTTCTTGAGGGTGAGCTTAGAGCCTCTACCATCTTGAGGCTGCATGTCTCCCAAAAGTTCTTGGTGCCCTCGGCCTCAAGCTGGAATAAATGTGTCAACTATATCAATGGCATTTACGTTAGTAGTAAGAACACATGCATATCTTTGACAGGTCTCTCACCATCAAAGAAAACACCATCACCATATCAAGCTGAATATTCTCACATAATTGTATATAATTTGATGTTTCTGCCATTTACACTAACTTTCACAAGCTAATCATTAAGGTACAAGGAAGGCCATGTGTAGAATGCCTCTTATTCAAACTATATAACCTTGAACAAGTGCATAACCTTGATGGACCAAGCCTGTGCCTCACCACTCACTTGACTGTTCCTAACCTAACCTAACCTAACCTAATCTAATCTAACCTAACCTAACCTAAACTAGATCAGTTAGATTTAGGTGTTGTATTCTTGTTGTTAGTAAGTAAATGCATCACCTAGAATGACCCAGCCTGTGCCTCACCCTCCCTACTCACCTGGTTCTTGTGTGCAGTGATGGACAGCTGCCTCCAATGGGCATGAGCGACCCTGATCTTATCCAGGGTGAAGGGAGAGTAATAATTATCTCCATCAGACTTCATGCTTTGTAGGAAGCTCTCGTATTCATGTATATGCTGTAACGGTCTGAGGATTAAGTAGGAGAATAAGTCACTAGGGCTGCGCTGTCTCTCCTCAGGTATTAAGGCGGCAAAGATGGGATGACACTTTTCTAGAGTGGCGATGGCTTCTTTGCTTATAATGTTGAGGCCGCTCATAGCCACTGCATCGCACACCACCTTCATGTAGCGCTGGTAGATGGATTTGTGTTCCTCCACCTGCAAATACATGTAACACGACTTAAGGTGGTTTCAATTAAAATAAATAATACAGGTACATTTATAGAGATATACAGATAGGTGACTAATCCTCTGTATTATTTTGGAAATACATGCAGGACTTAAGGTGATGTTTCATTTAAAATAACTCATATAAGTACATTAATAGATAGATAAATGGGTGATTAATCATTTATATTATTATGGATATTAAGAAATCTCAGTAATTTGTTCTGTTTCTTTCACTCGTATCACAGTGAAAAATGGGCTTATAATGTTAAGGTTTGAGGATAACAATAACAAAACATTACCATGGGTTCAAATAGTCTCGACATTTAAAAAGAAACATTACACGGCCCATTGAATGATGAAACTTAAGTCAAAAAATGTACAAAAAATCACAGAATACACAAAACTTGTCATGTATCCAAAACAGAGGCAGAGAGAAACACACATACAGTCAGCATTAAACCTACCAGTGCCACGGATAAAGGATAAAAAATAAAATAATTAATAAATAGAAAATATAAATATAAACTGGACATACAACAAAGAAATCCTGAAGCATCAAGACACACTCATCCACTCATCCATAGACATCCGTGTCCTCAATTCCTCACCTGTCGGATGATTGGGATGGCAGCAGTGACATCCGCAGCCTGATCATCCAACAGGTCACTGAGGCTGCTGGCTATGGCTTGAGTCACATCCAGGTAGGCCTCTAGTAATTGTTGCTTCGTCTGCTGCATCTGGTTATTATCTACACACACGAATACACGCACACACACACATATGGATTAAATATATGTTTCCTCATTCATCAAGTTAATTCAGAATTTTTCATATTCTCACATTAACATTGATAACATTTCAACATAAATCATCCAATGAAGTATACAATAAAAAACATAAATAAAACTCTGCCCTAACCTGAGAGTGCATTGCTAGTCCCAGAGGAAGAAGTGTTGGCGTCTTTCTGTGTGGAGGAGGAGGAAGGGGAGGAGGAGGTGGTGACCTTACTACTAGAGGAACAAGAAGACAGGAAAGGTCGCACCACATACTGCACCACAGCCTTCAGTAGACTCAGGAAAGCTGTCTCACTCTTCACAAACTTGACCACCTGTTAAAATAAAACAAATGTTGTCTAAAGTTGAAGAAAATTGAACTGGACTCATGCATGTATTTAATGTTTTTTTTACCTCTAATATATCATTTTTCATTGTGTAGTTTAATAATTTCAATACAATTTCACGACCTGTTAAAATATATGATATCTAAGAGTTATGCATCATATTAATTTTTTATTGAACTGGACTTTTTCTTACCACTAATAATTTCTAATTGCACAGTTCAATAATTCTAATACAATTTCCTAACATATAATAATAAAAAACAATACAATGACTCACGCATGTATTTAACCACCAATAATTTTTCATACATATGGTCCAGTTCAATAATTACAATATAATTTTCATAACATCAAATAATCAAAAACACTACAATGAGGTGGTTACAATTGGTAGGAGGCACCTTACCTTACCTTCCCTCTCATCTTACACTCCCAGCCACACATGTTGAAGTATAACATTACCTGTGGATGCATCTCGTCGGTGGTGCAGACTACACTGTCACACTGACACAACACTGACCGGCAGTGTATCGTAGCGTCACCCACAGGAATCTGCTGAACCTTGGCCTCCTCCTCACTCCTAGAGAAGTGATATAGTTTTACACATCTATGGCATTGCTCAGCTCTTGTATGTAGGTTTATAATGGTGTGAAATAGAGAATAATTTGCACTTGAATGTAAATAATAATAATAATAATAATAATAATAATAATAATAAAAATTGGTTTGATAAGAAAAAGGATAAGAAAAGAATGTGGATCTGGTAATATAATAGTGTGAATAATTATCATTACCCAAGAACAGAAGGCACTGGGTTTATCTAGTAATGAAGTGTACCCAATTAACTGTTAATGATTCCCTCACTCGCTCATTATTAAAACTCCTTCACAAGAAATACAAACTTATTATACTTAAACTTTACTACGCACACTGTCCTTGTTTATTGTAATTCTCTCTTTCTCTTACTCTACTTCTCTAACCTACTCTCCTTTCTTCAAATCAAACACCTAAATAACTATACAATCAATCAATTAAGTTTTTAGTCATTAATACCCATTGCCTCACTACCTATATACTAAAAAAATTCATTCAACACATTCATTCATTAACACACAAACACACACAACTAGGTAAACACAGCCTTACACAACCTTACCTGAGCTTGCCTATGTAGTAAGTGAGTCCATCTACTGTTATAACAATGAGGTAGTTGTCTCCTGAAGCCAAGTCCCGCACCAGCCCACCTCCACCCTCCGCCGGCCCATCCAGCCTTCTCGGAGTCATGATGGAGGAGGCGGAGGTGTTGGTTCTGCTGGGAGACTTACTGGGGGACTTGCTAGGGGAAGGGACAGTGCTGGGGGTGGTAATGTTGCTGGTTGTGGTTGTAGTGGTGGTTGTGGTGGTGGTGGTGGTGGTGGTAGGTCCTCCCTGTCCACCTGAGTTGTCCCCCCACACCCATACCTGGAAGAATGTATATTTTATAACTAATTGATTTCCTTATGTACATATTGTTGTTTTTATGTTGATTGTTTTTTTATTTATGTTGCTGCCTTGAAGATACCTTGTGGTTTGTGAATTTTTGATGATACAAAAATATTGTGACAGTGAGTGGTGCGCCAAGTTTTGTGGCGTCTAAAATTTGTGGATTTATCTAAATTTATGGATTTATCTAAATTTATGGTTTGCAGGAACACAAAAAACATTCCACGTTTAGATATCTACGTGAAGGTCTCCGAGTTTCCACAAAGAGAATGTTGCTATCACTTGTCACCCAATTCATTATTTACATCACTCCTTAGATTTTGTTAATAAAGCGACAACAAATTTTTTTTTATGGGAGGATGAGCCAATTACCATTTTTCCCATAGGATCAATGCGCTTATGTACAAATAATCTTGTGGGAGCAAATATTTAAACATCAATTTTGGCACACCACTGCATATCCAAAACACAAAACAGATATTTTATAAGTATAAGTATGTTCTAATGTTAAACAAAAATATCAACATTATTGCATAGTGAAGCAGCACACTCAAGCAGACAAATAAATGATGACACGCACAACTCCACTAAGTAATCCCACATCATTCAACCTTATACATTCTCATTCAACTTGTAATACCATATACTTATACATTCTAATGAAACCGAGAAATAACCTCAAGACGAACCCATCTCACCAACTCATGAAGATATTGATAAAATAACTAAAAGAAGTAGTAGGCATGAGAAAAAATTAGATTAAAATAACTATGAGATGTAAAATTCACTTGGGGGGAAAATCTATCGTGTCATAAATATTACTGCAAATATAAATAGAATCAGTGAAAAGCCGAGAGTTTTGTCTTTCACACTAAATATAACAAAGTATAATGTATTTACGGTCCTGCCTAACTTTATACTGGAGGAGTGAGAGAACTAGACTGAAATGGGATGAAGTGAATGCATAGTACAAACTGGAAACTATTTAGCTAAGACTGAACTCTAAGTGTGTTTCATGGACTGAGTAAAAAAGTACATAAATAATTACCTAAATGAATCAATAGGTAATAAGGACTGAATATGAATCAATAGGAGCCTCTAATGACCTTCTTCAATTAAAACTTCCATGTATTCAATGACCATGCGACAGCCATGCTTAACTAAATTGTTGTCATTAGTTTGGCATAATAATTACTTGCCAAAATTCTTGCTGCATAAGCGATAACCAAAGTCAAATAAATGTTGGCATATACTGTTGGTGAGTCACTGTTAATATAATCAGCATCAACCTACATGATTTTGGGGTTAGTGTGTACGTATACAAAACAAACATTCTTGGTTAATAACATCTAAATGCCTAATAATAATAATCATTAACTAATTCACTGACATGATAAAAGCACAAACATTATCTACATTTAACTCTAATTATTTAAGGACAATGTCTCATAATCCTTTCATAATAATTTCTCTCATTAATAAAAAAAAAAAAATAGTGAAAAAAATAATTTCATCAATCAACTGTAAATTCAATATATAATATGCATAGTATTGAATCTAATGCAGTCTAAAACCTAATTGGAATACTTAGACCAAAAACACTACATAACTATAACTACAATCCCTCACTGCTTCCACACAAGACCAGATATAAACATGCAGTTATTAATTAGTTTGCAATACTAGAGCAGCACCAGCACGACACTAGCAGCTGACACAAGGGGACTACAAAACGCATTATTCTGTCAAGAGCCATATCAACAAAGCCCAAAGTCCTCTGGTCAAGCAATCCTCTCCATAACACACACACACACACACACACACACACACACACACACACACACACACACACACACAAACAAACAAACAAAACTAAAAACACATTCAATACCAAAATGAACATGAGTACTTGACAAAATTAAAACACATTCAATTTTAAAATCAACATGAGTACTTGATCAAATTAAAACATGTTAATATAATGTTCTTTAACACTATATATAAGGTTAGTGAGAGTGGCAATGTGATGGAGAGGAGCTGAGAGAGAAGGACACAAGGACATGAGGACACAAGGGTCGCTCAGTTATCACAAGAGACAGAGGAAGGAGGAGGAGGAGGAGGAGGAGGAGGAACCTTCCAATATGACGGCCTACGCCACTTAGACTCCGTTGCAGCCCCACCAACATCATCTCTAGTATCTTTCTGGTTCCATATATAAACCTAGAAAGTAAATAAAGTAAATCATTAAAATAAAACAAACCTTAACTCAACGTCAGATAAGCTAATTAAATACAGCATAATTTTGATCTAATGCCATTCTCATCAGGCAATAATTACTATGAACTTTCAATTAATTATCATCATCATCATCAGTCCACTAAGCAAATGAGAAGTTCAAAATCAGAGAAAAAGGAAATTAAATCATGAACTAGAATAGAAGGAAGAAAAATCAAAATCATCCACAAGTATTAATTATTGTTACACAAATTATCAAATCAACACCATTTTGACCTAAAACTAAACCTCTACACCCTTACTCTGTCCTTAAACCTTTCTTTATTATCTTCACAAAACATCATATAAACTACATTTCAATACATTTTTTATTTACCTATTTATTTTTTTTTTTTTTTTTTTACACCTCACAAAACACATCTTCCCTTGAAACGCAGCAAGCACAACCACCACCACCACCACTAGCAGCAGCAGCAGCAGCAGAGATCACCCAGAGGTCATACTTACTTGTCCATCAATGGTGAGGGCAGCAGTGTGGTGGGTGCCGCACACCACCTTGGTCACCCCCATGTGGTTGAGTGCGGTGATGCAGGTGGGTGTTGATCGGTGGCTAAGGTCACCGAGACCCAGCTGACCTTTGCTAGCTGACCCCCACGCCCACACCTGTACACACACACACACACACACACACACACACGGGTCATTATATAAGGTGTGAATCATAGTATTACATTATATACATCCTAATACTCAGTAACCATAAAAAAAGCTTGAAAAATCAAAAAAAAAAATTCACCATTGCACTAATTCATATAATCTAAAGACAACTCAATATCTTTTTTTTTTTAACATTAAAAGGGTACTGGCTAAGGGACAACAACAAAAACATTAAAAAAATCATCTGGAGGCGTTGCATGCAGTACAACAGATGTTACTTTATAAATCTCATACTTCTCATCATTCCCTGTAACCTCCCTCCATTCATCCTGCTTGTCTCTCCAATGCCTAAAACAACAGTTACTCTCACACTTTACCTCTCCTTGCCTTCCCTTCCCTAGTGCCTCACCTCTGTGTTTAGAATGTGTCGTCCGCCATCAATAATGAGGCTTGTGTTCTTGGCTACCTGCTCTGGTCCTTTCTCCACACACAACATGCCGTCTCGACTAATCTTGGGGTAACTAATGCCTCCAGATGCCGTGCGGGAGTGTGTCTTTTTACGGGAGAGTTCGTCAGAGAGGCGGCGTGGAAGACTGTTGCATTCGTATGAGTCACTTTTGCTCATCTTTGGTACAGGAACCTTTGCATATAATGACTCGAGTGTGAACGGATCTGAGTCTGGGGTGAGGTCTGGGAGTTCTCCATCCGCACACTCACTACTACTGAAGTGGCGGGATAGTTGACCAACCTTATCACTCACAGTCCTAACTCCTGTGGCCACCAGACTTGCAGCACTGTTGGCAGCACTGGCCACGTTCTCCTTGATTAGTTCTGTGGCACTGTCTATGTGGTACTTGTTGATACGGTCGGCATCCAGCGGACCACACTCCGGGTCCACATTAGTGGTCATCCAGGACAGCTGGCGGGAGATGAACTGCCTGGCAGCATCCGCATTGATGAATAAACTGTTGCCGGGACCACCAGAACCCTTCCTTTCCAAGCCACCCTCACCGCCATCCACCAGGTCCTCCCCACAGTCCACCACCTCAAAGTCACTGCCGATGCTAGGCTTGTGTTGCCTCACCATGTCCCTCAACTCTATGCCAGAATGGGACTCCACAGGGGTGTTGAGAGCCGTGCCATTGCAGGAGGCTTCCCCTGAGGTCGGGTCGAGGTCATCAGCCACACAGTCTGATGACTCCCCATCCTCGTGGAAGGCGCTGTTCCTGGAGGAGCGACCATCCATGTTGACGCTGCTTGGGGCCGGAGACAGCAGGTCTGGGCGGTGGTCGTGGTTGCAGTAATTCTTCCTCACAGCCAGACCTAACGGACACTTATCAAACCCATCGTCAGCCTCCTCAAAGAGCACTCGATCACCAGTCTCCCGACGACACTGTTCACATGACCTCACGAAGGAGTCATAGTCAGGGATGGGGTCTGCATCAGCTGAGGGGTCAGAGTGCACTGGGGGAAGGGCCTCCACCAGGGCCACTGTGAAGTAAGCCCCAGCCTCAACCTGTAACACACGCCGACCCTTGAAGAAGTCAACGCGTGCTGGGTTGGTGATCTCATTCTCCGTCTTATTGGTGAACAAACCTGATGGAAAGAGTGGACAGTAAACACCTAACACACCATACCAATTATTATAACCATAGGTAAAAATTGACAATATGTACATAGTTATACATTACAGAATATGGATTTAATATGCATCAGAGGCTTTTATTAAATACTGAAACAAATAGATTCCCAAGTCATCTGTCTCACCTAAGGCTGGTCCACACCCTTGAACCCAAATTTCATCCAGAGCACTCAGGAAAAGGATGTGATCAGTGCCGGCTGCTACCGCCCTCACCCGCACCTTCCTACCCTTCTCCTCCTGGCCGTGGGTACAGGTCTTCTTGGGCTCCAACACTGGCAAGGGTCGCACATCTCCCCCCAATAGGTCACGGGTAAACACCTCTCCAGCATCTGTTACAAACACCACCTGCCCTCGGTACACTGCTGCATCTCGAACACACCGGCTGCCAAGCTCTACCTGCACCATGCCAAACCAGGGCTCATTATTGCAAAGTAATAATAATAATAATAATAATAATAATAATAATAATAATAATAATAGTAATAATAGTAATAATAACAATCATAATAACAATAATAATAATAATAATAATAATCATAATAATAATAATAATAATAATAATCATAATAATAATAATAATAATAATAGTAATAATAATAATCATAATAATAATAATAAACTGTTTATTGATGGGATGTCCACCCTAAGAGCTGAAAATATACAGTAAGGAAATATACAAAATGACAGGGTTGAAAAATCAACAATAATAACAATAATAAAAAAAAATAATAGTAACAATAATAATAATAATAAGATTAGCAAAGTAAAACTAAATATAACACTAGACACATAAAATGTTTTCTAGCCTAAGGGAACAATGCTCAAAAAACAATTATCAATACCACAAACCACTCTACCCCACTACACTACCACTACACTACCACTACCACTACCACTACAGTACCTGCTTTAGGGTGCCTCGTTCATGTCCTGTGTACTGGCCGATGTAAAGCCGTCCTCCCGCTGTGACAAAGACGGTGGTGTCCTGAGAGGCAGCGACCCGGATCACTGTTTCTGTGGGCACGATGAGCATGTTCTTGGGGTCACCTCCCCGCCACCCATGCGTAGTTACCATCGTACACTGTAATGGGCGAGGGAGAGAGCTGTTAGTGTTGCAATGGGCGTGAGGGAGAGAGCTGTTAGTGTTGCAATGGGCGTGAGGGAGAGAGCTGTTAGTGTTGCAATGGGCGTGAGGGAGAGAGCTGTTAGTGTTGCAATGGGCGTGAGGGAGAGAGCTGTTAGTGTTGCAATGGGCGTGAGGGAGAGAGCTGTTAGTGTTGCAATGGGTGTGAGGGAGAGAGCTGTTAGTGTTGCAATGGGCGTGAGGGAGAGAGCTGTTAGTGTTGCAATGGGCGTGAGGGAGAGAGCTGTTAGTGTTGCAATGGGCGTGAGGGAGAGAGCTGTTAGTGTTGCATCTAGTGTGGTGTTTGCAAAAATAATAAATAAATAAATGAAAAAAAATAGTGGTGAGTGTATTAGAAGCTTCAATTACATCATTCTTACCTTATGAGCCCACACACTATACATTAAAAAAAAAAATGGTTCAAGCCAATGCACCTCTTCATTATTGTGGGCTTACAACTATTGAAATATTATTATTTTGGAATTTTTTTACTATACACATAACCTGGGACAAATTAATTATTTTTGATACAAGTGACCATTTCCCAAAGTAAAACAGACTAACCTTTCATAAGATGACAATGAATAATAAAAGGATGTTATGAGGAGGGAACATGCATCCAAGAGGCCAGTGTGTATAAGAATGACACACTAATCTACACTACTGTCTCTGTCTTATCAGCTACACAAGGAGAGATTACACACACTCTCACCTACTTGACCGAGATCATTATCCATTTGAGGAAAACCTTGACCAGATGCTTTATCATACCTGCAATGATGTCATCTACTCTTTACTATTCCTGAACTGTTGTCAGAATACTATACTATATACACACTACCAAACGTCATGGTTAAACTGGAGAATAGGTCAGTGTCTCGTACAAACACGAAACTCACATATCACGTAGAAGACTCGGTAGTGGTGCCGTAAACATAAAAAAAAATTAGGTCCTCGTTAGGTTAAGGGAAGGACCACAAGTGAGGCTGACTTGAACTTGTCCCTTGAAACCTTAGTGACTGATGACTTGAGAGTACATAGATAGATAGTTTGATAGATAGATAGTTAAATAGTTAAATAGATAGATAGATTGTTAAATGGATATATATTTAGTTTGATACATAGATAGATTAGGTATGGTAGGGTAGGGTAGGCTAGGTTAGGTTAGATTAGTTAGGTTGGTTGGGTTAGGTTTGGATAGTTTAGGTAAGGTAGATTAAGTTTGGTTAGGTTAGGTTGGTTAGGTTTGGATAGTTTAGGTAAGGTAGGTTAAGTTTGGTTAGGTTAGGTTGGTTAGGTTTGGATAGTTTAGGTAAGGTAGGTTAAGTTTGGTTAGGTTAGGTTGGTTAGGATTGGATAGTTTAGGTAAGGTAGGTTAAGTTTGGTTAGGTTAGGTTGGTTAGGTTTGGATAGTTTAGGTAAGGTAGGTTAAGTTTGGTTAGGTTAGGTTGGTTAGGTTTGGATAGTTTAGGTAAGGTAGGTTAAGTTTGGTTAGGTTAGGTTGGTTAGGTTTGGATAGTTTAGGTAAGGTAGGTTAAGTCCCCTTCTGCTAGGTTTGGTTAGGTTAATGTCCTAGCAGGGGGGTCCAGGGGAGGTGCAGCCCCACCCAGCTAGATTAGGTTAGGTTAGGTTAGGTTAGGTTAGGTTAGGTTAGGTTATGGTTATGGTATGGTTAGGTCAGGTTAGGTTTAGGTTTAGGTTAGGTTAGGTTAGGTTAGGTTAGGGTTAGGTTAGGTTAGGTTAGGTTATGGTTAGGTTAGGTTATGGTTAGGTTAGGTTATGGTTAGGTTAGGTTAGGTTAATGTCAGGTTAGGTTAGGTTAATGTCAGGTTAGGTTAGGTTAATGTCCTAGCGTAAGTAGCGGGGGGAACCAGGGGGGGCGCAGTCCCCCAGCTAGATTAGGGAATTTCGAAATTTTTGTTGCTTTTTGAAGGCCCATATTTCGCTTATTTTTCATCCCCCCCCCCCAAAAAAAACCCGATTCCCCAGGATCCCCCAAGCTTGTTTGAAGGGATAGGGGGGGTTGGTGGGAAATCGGGGGGGGCAGACTTATTATCCAGAATTACCCGACAAATTAACACAAATGAACACACATGAACAAATGAAATAATGAACACATACATGAACAAAGGAAAAAATGAACACATATGTACAACGTAATAAATGAACACACACCTTGCAAGTCATTACTATTATTATAATGTAACGTGTATGTGTGACTCCTTTGTTAGGGTCCGTTCACTCCCTGCTTACTGGACCCTAAATCCGTGCTCCTACCAGCTAACAGATCCTGACTGGCTTTAGGCTTCATGAAAACAAGCTTCACTAAACATCTTGCGACTCACTCGTCTAGTCATAGGCGAGTCAAGGCCAAGAATTGCCTGACTAAATGTGAAGTCGCACCTTCCTTCCTCTTATTATAATTATTATCAACATTATTATGATCATTATCATTATTATTCACTAAACATCTTGTGACTCCCTTGTCTAGTATAGGTAAGTCAAGGCCAAGAAATGCGAATGAGTGACTAAATGTTGAGTCCTACCTTCCTTCCTCACGTGACTCTCACCCAACAAAACAAAACATTACAACTTTTAACAAACTATTAACACCTGTCGTACTTAATTAATTCAGCCATCACCTGGATATGTGAGTCATGGAGGTAGATAGAGAGGGAGAGTAGTAATAATAGGGTAAGAGTAGCGCGTAGCTCCTCCTCCTCCCTTGGTCCTTCCTCTCCTTCTGCTTTGTTGACATCCACGAAATTCAGGAAAAACACAAATATAACTAATAATAATGATAACTAATGCAATAAAAATAGTGAAAATACAAATAAGATAATAAAAATGATAAATAATGCAATTATAATAGTCATAATGTACCATATTACGTATTTATGTATATTTTGTAGATAGAAATTATCCTAGGTTGGCATCCACGAAATTCAGGAAAAAGACAAATAAAACAATAATATTAATAACTAATACAATAAAATAATTACAATGTATCATAGTATGTATTTATGTGTATCTTGTATATTTATGCTTTTTTATGATGCAAATATGAGAATAAAAGTTATATTTGTCTCCTATTCAATATTGTTAATAATTTTCCTGTAATTCCTAAATTTGTCTCTTTATTTTGTGTATATTGTTATAATGTTTAATTTAACCGGTCCTCATTATTAAGTGTCTATCATCATCAGTATCATCATTATTACAGAAATAATTTTACGTATGAAAGGTAGACTATAAAATAATTAAATAAATGGTTAAGCGATAGGCAAAAAAGAGTCACAATTAATAGTTCCACAGGGATTTATTTTGGGGCTATTACTATTTTTAATATACATTAATGACTTAGATAGTAGGATTAGTAGTGATATTAGTAAATTTGCTGATGATTCTAAGATAGGTATAGGATTATTATATCACAGTCTGCCGTAAAAGACTTGCAGGGAGACTATAGGCTGGTCTGCCAGCTCACAGGCCTTTTTTTTAGCTTCCTTATATATGTTTAAGTGTATTCAACACATATGTGAAGGTTTCAGGCGGTGATCACCATTATTTACTTCGCTTCGCGAGGTAAATAATGATTATATAATATCAAAGTGTAAGAAGGGTTTTAATAAGGGGGATGTAGGAAAGGTTCTTACGGTCAGTATTCACTATTCAGAATAAAACAAGAAGTAACAGATTCAAACTGGAAAATTGAATATTTATAAAAGATAGACAGAAATTGGTTTACAAATATAGGGTGGTAGATGATTGGAACAGACTCAGTGATGAGGTAGCTATATATATATATATATATATATATATATATATATATATATATATATATATATATATATATATATAGTGCACAGACGATAGGGAGTTTCAAAAGAAGATCGACTATATAGACCAAAGTATATATACTATAATTTATACAGTATATATACTTTGACATAGACGGCTTTATGGATGGGGATGAGAGGTGGATGTAGGTATTGTAATAAGGGAGTAACAGGAACTTTTGTAGCTTCCTTATATTCTTACGTTCTTATATTCGTATGAGACATCTGAGATAGAAAATAATATACATACTAAATCACAATTACCTGCATATTTAATTACGAAAAACAGATTGAATTAAACAAATTATAATAAAATCAACCTAAATCTGTATAATCTGTTATATTAAAGATGAGAAAATAGAGTAAAATAAATAAGAACCATAAGATAAGGTGATGTCCGTAGGTGCAGCTGAGGCGGCAATGAGGAGCTGTTGACCATTACAGTGTTTTACGGTGAATGGTGAGTGTTACAAGACTTTATTTAACATTATAACACAGATGGGACCTTAAATAATAGTAGTGACAGCTTGTAATGGGCGTGGCGAGGGTGTTATGAAGGCAAGAGGATAAATAAGGTTTAGGAAGGTTTGTTTACGTTCGTTTGCAGTGGTGACCCAACCCTTTTTTTACGCCGATTCACTCCTATTAAGTCATATATCATGTTCCTGGTGTTGTATTTATGTAATTAACTGCCCTAGTGCCTCTCCCTGCCTTGTGTGACCCTGGATGTAACCCGTCGGCTTTAAGTTGAAGGAGAAAGATGGTTAGGAGGAGCAGGAAATTACGGAGGCAAGAGTTAGCTATTTATTACTCATACATATCCACACATACTCACAGATGATAGCCTGAATGAGGTTTAAGTCTGTGGTTCCAGTTTAAAATCCACATTACTTTTTAACCTGTGTGTGGTGGTGGTGGACACTATCTAAGCTTTAAACTTATAGTGTAGAGAAGGATGATCAAAATGATAGAGGGGATTCGTAATTTTAGTTATGAGAGGAGACGGAAGTTTTTGGAATTACACTCACTGGAGAGGCGTAGAGTAAGGAGAGATCTGATTGAAGTATTTAAGTGTTAGAAGGGTTCTGATAAGGGGATGTAGAAAAGGTTTTTACGGTCAGTATTCAGGATAGAGTAAGAAATAATGGATTCAAACTGGAAAAATGTAGATGTAGAAAAGATATGGGCCTAGATTGGCTTAAAAATAGAGTGGTAGATGATTGAAACAGACTCATAGGGAACAGACGATAGGGAATTTTAAAGAAGGAAATGCTTAGAGATACAGCAGTCGTACCGCATTGTCATCCGCTATTCCTACAGCCTGTGCCTTATTATTTACCTGGTAAAGCATCTTTCAAGTTATGTTAGGTTGATTATGTTATGTTAGGTTTGGTTAGGTACAGTTTGGTTTGGTTAGGTTCGGTTATATAAGCTTTTCACCCAAAAGTAATGCATATGCCGTATCCATAAGGGAGCACTATGAGAATATGGCATTTGTTAGGTTATGGCTGGATTATGCTAGGTTTGGTTAGGTATGGTTTGGTTCGGTTATATAAGTTTTTTATATTTTATTACCCAAAAGTTAGGCACGTGCCGTATCTATAAGCGAGCACTTACAGTTACAGCTGCCGTACCTGTAAGCACTGCTTGGATGGGGATGAGGGTGGATGTAGATGATAAGGAAGTAACAGGAACTACCTCATGCAGGCTTCCATACCTTTTGTAGCTTCCTTATGTTCTTATGCACGTTGGTTACTTACCCTAGTGATAGTGATTGCTTACCCTAGTGATAGTGATTGCTTACCCTAGTGATAGTGATTGCTCACCATGGTGATAGTAAAGAGGCAAGAGAGTCAAAGATCATGCCAATGCTTCTTCTGAGTTTTGTTTCAGTCTCAAACTGGTCATATCTGTTTTTAAACATGTTAACTGTGGTACTTTTTACTACATTTTCAGTGACACTTCCATTTGTACACAATTCTTATATTGAAAAACTTGTTCTTCTTGGTGGTGGTGTGGCGCGGCTTCAACAGTTTCATGTTATGTTATCTTGTCTCCAGATGCCGGTCTATAGACACTAACTCTAGAAAATTTCCATCTCTTACCTTATTGAATCCTTTCAGAATTTAAAAAGTCTCAATCATGTCGCCTGTAACTGCATTCTTCAAGTATCGTGAGGCCGAGCTAAGTCAGTCTGTGTTCATATGTAAGACCACACACCTCAGGGACTAGTTTGGTGGCTCTCTGTTGGACTTGTTCCATTGGCCTTATGTCACCTTGGTTGTATGTGACCCAGGCCTGGATGCAGTACTCAAGGCCAGGCCTAAGCAAGGTGTTGTACAGATTGAGTAGCATATCAGGATGTAAGCAGATCATGGTTTTCTTTAACACTCTTACCATTGACTTTGCACTACCTGCTGCTTTGGTGACTTGTGTTGATGGCTTTAAGTTGTTGGTAATGAAAACCCCAAGGTGCTTCTCCTCTGGTGTTTCCTTCAGTGGTGTTGTGCCTAGATGGTATTCATAGCCTGGCTTGTACAGGTACAGCTTATTTCCATTAGTCATGCAATCCAGCAGCTCATTTATGAAGAGGACAAAAAGCACAGGACCAAGAACCTCTCTTTTATTCTCTCTTTTATTCTCTCTCTCTCTCTCTCTCTCTCTCTCTCTCTCTCTCTCTCTCTCTCTCTCTCTCTCTCTCTCTCTCTCTCTCTCTCTCTCTCTCTCTCTCTCTCTCTCACACACACACACACACACACACACACACACACACACACACACACACACACACACACACACACACACACACACACACACAAGTACTCCAACATTCTGTCCTCCCATTATATAAACTACATCTTTCTTGTTACCTGACTTCCCTTTTTCTCCACACTCTTCCCTCCCATGTTAAATAAGTGATGTGTTGGTAAACTTGCCATGTAAACTGACTCATCCCATCTCCTGATACTTTATTTACCATGCCATGTTACCTTATATCTGACTTACCATGACCCTTACTGACCCTCAGCTCCTGCAGTCCAATGTAGGGAAGATGTCTTCTGGCCGTCCCATCAAGTGCGTGGTGGTAGGAGACGGAACAGTGGGCAAGACATGCATGCTCATCTCCTACACCACCGACTCTTTCCCAAAGGAATACGTGCCCACCGTGTGAGTTCCCTTAAGTACCGTGTGTTGTGTTAAATTATTCCTTTATAGTTTTTACCTATAGCTATTCACTTTTTAATACCGTGTTCTCCATTCATGTATGTTTTTTACTGATAGCTCTTCACTTTTCAATACCGTGTGTGTGTTGAATCATTCCTGTATGTTTTTTACTTATAATTCTTCACTTTTTAATACTGTGTGTTGAACCATTCCTGCATGCTGTCCTTTTGTCTGTATCAAGTAGATATTATAGTAATAGTGTAGCTAAAACAGACAGCCTCGTTAGGTTTAGTAGGACTGTCGCTGTCTGTTCTTCCTTTGTACTCCTTTGTATCTTCATTTTTTAATCCTGTGTGTTGAAACATTCTTGCATGTCTTCCACCCACACCTGTTCACTTTTTAATGATTGTTTTCATATAAACTTGTAATCCTCTATACATAATATATAGAATAATTTTGTTGTGACAGATGGCAGATTGTCACGTTAGCTTCGACCTTCATATAGATAATTAAACATATAAAAGCAAGTTAAGATCTAGACATGTTAAAAAGTTATGAAATATTAAACTTGAGTTCATCTTAGATAACTATAATACTTTTAACTAAAAAGTTATGAAATATTAAACTTGAGTTCATCTTAGATAACTATAATACTTTTAACTAAAAAGTTATGAAATATTAAACTTGAGTTCATCTTAGATAACTATAATACTTTTAACTTAATAATAGTTAATAGATATGCAAGTTTTCATTAAGTTTTAACTCCAGAAAGTTCATTAAATCATGTTTTCAGACAGAGACAGACCATAGACATGTATAAATAGCTTCCATGTCGCACAGAAGCAGAGTAAAATTTTATGATGCATGTATGTCTGTATTATTTATGTAAATGATATGCAATAACCTTCATTTAATTCATTTAATTAAAACACATGAAAAGTATGTGTCCAGAGAAGGGCTGCTCATCACACTTTCATGACCATTTCTCAGGTGTGATGATAAAAATAATAATAATAATGATAATAATATATATTTTATTTAGTCTTTTGTGTACATAAGTAGATGAATCAATTGAGTAATAGATAACATACTTGTTTGTTACAGATTTGACAATTACTCGGCACCAATGGTAGTGGACAGCATTCCAGTAAGTCTCGGCCTGTGGGACACTGCCGGCCAGGAGGACTATGACAGACTGAGGCCACTCTCATATCCACAGGTGAGACTCATTACTCTCATATCCACAGGTGAGACTCATTACTCTCATTTCCACAGGTGAGACTCATTACTCTCATATCCACAGGTGAGACTCAGTGCTCTCATATCCACAGGTGAGACTCATTACTCTCTCACGGAGGCTCACGGAGGTTGAGGTTATGACAAAGAATACTTTTTATTTGTAGTTATAATATATACATTATTTAGTCTTTGTGTAATACAGTAAAGAAACTTGCTTTGGATTGGGCTCTTACTTCTTTCTTAAGAAAATAGATTTCATTCTAATTTTCTGGGAAGCTATTAGAGATATTGGAAATATCATTGCAGCATCTGATAGAGCTAATTAAACTCTACAACTGTCATAATGAATATTTGTTCTATGTATAATAATTACGCAGTAAAATTAAACCGTATCTTTTTTCCAAAAAAATAGATTTCGTTTTAATTTTCTCGGAAGCTGTAAGAGATATTGGAAATATCATTGCAGCATCTGACAGAATTAATTAAACTCTACAACTGTCATAATGAATATTTGTTCTACGTATAATAATTACGTAGTAAAATTAAACCGTATCTTTTTCCCAAAAAATAGATTTTGTTCTAATTTTCTTGGAAGCTGTAAGAGATATTGGAAATATCGTTGCAGCATCTGATAGACCTAATTAAACTCTACAACTGTCATAATGAATATTTGTTCTATGTATAATAATTACGCAGTAAAATTAAACCGTATCTTTTCCAGAAAATAGATTTTGTTCTAATTTTCTCGGAAGCTATTAGAAATATCAGAAATATCATTTTTTTTTTTTTTTTTATTAAAAAAAACCCTGGTTTTTGCCAATTCAGTCTTAAAGTACTATAAATATGTATCCAAGAGATTAGTTTGTAAATGCATGATTGAGTAACTAATTATATAAGGTACGTGTGAACTCATAAAACTGGCAAGGTATTGACAGGCTTGCACGGTTGTTCACAAGTGTACACGGCTGCAGGCCTGGATAGCACAGTGGGATGCCCTGGTGGTGTGAGTGGATGTACAGTGAGTGTGTTGTGTCGTGGCCTGTGTGCTCATCAGTGTGTCTTACTCCTTATGCGTTTTACAGACAGACGTGTTCCTGATCTGCTTCAGTGTGGTCAGTCCCTCCTCGTGTGAAAATGTCACCTCTAAATGGTATCCTGAGATCAAACACCACTGCCCTGATGCTCCAATCATTCTTGTGGGTGAGTTGTCAGAAGGTTGGTGGTAAGAGTTAAATAATTATATCGTAAACTAGATAACGATTTTCAACGATTTGCCTTACAGATCAACCAATAGGTTTTATTATTTATGTCTGCTGTGGTAGGGATACTCCTTTAGAAGATTGTTGGTAAGAGTTAAACAAGGATATTGCAAACTTAGTGGGAAGATAAGGATTTTCAGGATAGAATTTTGTTTGCCTTATAGATAAATCATTAGGTTTTATTACTTAGGTCTGCTGTGGTAGGAAGACTCTCTTAACTTTAAAGATCCTTGATTTAGCTATAAGTGAGCATTGTAATTGATTTGTGATTCTTTATGGTGTGAACAGGCACCAAGATGGACTTACGGGAAGACAAGGAGACCCTGGCTCTCCTCTCTGATCAGGGACAGTCTCCAGTGAAGCGAGAGGCTGGACAGAAGCTAGCCAATAAGATAAGAGCAGTGAAGTATATGGAATGCTCGGCACTAACACAACGAGGACTTAAACAGGTGAGCCGGGCCAGGTTATAGTCAGGAAGTATTACTATTTTTGTTTGAAGATTTTAGTTTTAGTTAATAGTTTTGTTTGAAGTTTTTAGTTTGAAAGTTTAGAAATAATATAAATGTAAATCTAGGTTATAGTAAGGAATTATTACTATTTTTTGTTTTAAGTGACAAGGTTAAGAAATAATACAAATGTAAATCTCTATAGATAATGTTTTATTATAAGTTACAAAATTGTGTTGACTCCATCATTGCTAAGGATCCACAGTGAAGGGTCTCGGCTTCCATCCTGGTGGGTCTTGAATCCTATTGGGAAGAAAAAAAGTAACAATTAGTGCCAATTATAAGTTATGTTGAGCAGAAATAAGAATTATATGTAAGAAATTGAAATGTAGAATGGCCTGGGTTTGTATATGTTTGCCTCGTCTCACCTAGTCCTCTTCAGAGGGTTGTCAGCCGAGTATATAGATAGATATTTTGATGTTAAACTTTTTATCCCATCACAACTTGACTTCACTGGGCACAAAATTATTCATGCATGACAGGTCAATAGTATATAAGTGTAAGTGTGGTGGATGTAAGATGATGACCAAGAGTGAAATGGGAGGCTAGTGTGCTATCTTGTTATATTAGATGATTTTAATTACCTAAATATAGCAAGCATTGTATTGTATTTTGTTAGCTATTCCAGGGATAAGTTGTGTTATTGACATTGTATTGTGTTCAGGTATTTGATGAGGCAGTGAGAGCAGTTCTTCGGCCAGAACCAGTCAAGAGAAGACAGCGTAAGTGCTCAGTTCTCTAAACTCTCGAGTGCTCTTACTGTCTGTCCCCAGTTGTCTCGCTCCCTCTGTCTCACCACTTAGAGTCAAGCAAGCACCAGGTTAGTCTCTGACCCATGTTACTGAGTCACAGGGATTTTGGTGACCAGATATAAATATATATACATATATATTTTCTTTAAAACTTTATATTGTTTCATGAATCTTTGTGCCACCAAAATTATCTGAAATTTATTATCTAATTTGTAAAATCTTTACTGGAGTTATCAGTTGTTAATTCTGTTTGTTGCTGACTGGAAAATTGGTAACTTCAAAATCATAGTACGTTGAGCTTAAGCTAAGTAAATAGAGCCAGTTTTTGTGTGCTTGTGTACACATGTATGCATTCATACATGTAGGAATGTCTGTATGTCTGTATCCCTCCATCTCCCTTCCTCTTTGGTTATGTAATGTAATGAGTTCATTTTAGGAACCATCAGAGGACAGCTTTTAATTTTAAGGTTTGCTCTTTGTTTTCCCCGAGGCAGCAGCATTAGGGTTGTTTCCATACAGAACAGTTGTCACCCTGTAAGAGTCGTGTGCAGCAGCAGCAGGACAGGGTACAGCAGCAGCTTGGGCTGTATGAATTTTTGTAGTGTTCAGAAGCTCTTTAGGTGTTTGTTTACTTGTATCAGTATAAGTATATTAACAGCTTTAATTTTCAGTAATGTAGGAACATTTTTGAGATTGTTTACTTCCAACAATTCATGACTCAGCTTTAACAAAGGCATTTCCAAGCTAATCTGAAACTGAGCATTTGTAATCAGTATTCATGTATTTGAAAATCTTTCAGTGTTACTTTGTAAAGTTTTATCAAGTTTTGCCCTGATCCTCAGACCAACCCAAGGCTTCCCCCAATGTCTCCCATCCCCACCCAGCCTCACTCACTCACTCTACCTGTCATGCTCACAGCCTTCTATATTGTATAGGATGAAACTGCATTTAATTTACCTCCAGAATACTTAAGATTTCGTCATATATTGCACATTTGAACTGATCCGTGTAAAGGTTCATTATTAACTTAATCTGAGAGTTAAGCACACTCCCTTAGCTCATGTAGTCTTCCATTGATTCTTCTCCTTTGATGTATCTGCCGTGGGCTTAACGAGGTGAAGGTGGAGGAAATCATTATTGTTTCTCATGGTCAGGCTCACCATCACCACTCAATCAATACCTATTACCAAAGAGCAAATGTTATAGAATACCGAGATTTATTACCCACAATCTATTGCTCACTTGTTGACACTTGGGCAGCGATAGCGATGACTTGTAATGTTGTTGATCATAATGTACGAAATAATTTAAACCTGGAATACACATATATACACATTCACAATTCACTCAGTAATATTAGAATGGTCATAATTGAACTTGTCTTTAGATATATGCCAAGGTGGGTGAGGTGTTGGGATTATACACAGGTTATATTGCAGTTAGTGTGTGTGTTGGGGGAAGCTACGGGTGCCAGTTAGCAGTGGCGTTGGGTGAGGGAGATATTTTATGGGACACTACTACTACTACTACTACTTACTACTACTACTACTACTACTACACATTGGTGAATACAGATTGGTCATAGGTCTGTTTCAGTGCTTGGATGTCTCTTGACTTGAGGAAGACTAGACCCCATGCATAGTGAAAAGTCCAATAAATTAAGTATGCAACATCTATGAAATTCATCTTGTAAATAGAGTTTTTGTTTTAAGTTGTCATCATCTGCACTAGTTACTTTCCATCAACTCAAGTCGTGTTTGTAAAGTGATATAAAGACCTTTTTTATACGTGACTTTAATAATGTATGTAGATAATTTACTTACTGCACAAGTGTCACTAACACAACACAACTGATGCACCTGTAATCAAACGTAAAGCTAAAAGTTGAGAGATAGCGGAACAGTTAATTAAGTGTGTCAGAAATAAGATGATATATTTTTTCTTACAGCACGGTTGCTCCCATATCCGACAACCTCTGATACTGTCTCAGAAGGCTGCTGTCGATCTTTCTAAAGTTTAGTTTTAATCCAATCTTTGCTCACTTGGTGGTTAAGTTAAGATTATTTACACAAAGTAATGACTATTTTGTCCCACGTTTCCTCATCTTAAATCTGGTTCGTGTTCCAGCCTCAACAATGAGCTTTTTAGAGTTACAACACAACACCTTCCTTCCCTCAGTGACACAACACAGTTACATTTATGCTGAGGTTGAGGCAGTTCTTCCCTCCTTGCTGCATTAAGGCTGTACATCCAGTGCTTTTCACTTCATCAAGATTATGTGTCTTAATTAATTTACTCTTCTCAACACAACATTCATGCAACATTCACACATTCACAAGAGTTAAAACAGAATGACTAAAGACTCCCTTTCACTTTTCCTTTCAGTTCTGGTTAGAGAAGTTATGCACAGTGTAAAACTTAATGTAGATTTAAGGACGTTTTAAGATGTGCCTCTAGAGACTTTTGTAAATCAACAGAAAATGAACAGTCTGTGGTCTACATTTATCATTACATTATTTCAACTTCTCCCAAACCAGTGCTTCATGGTATCTGCTTTATTTCTGTGGTACACAACAGAATTAAAAATAATCGTAGATGACACTAGGCAGCTCCAGGCAACTACAGGTCTGTTGTTTATAGATTTGATATTTTGTAGCAGAGACTAAGTGTGCATAGCATTATGTATTGATATTTTATTTGTGGCGCCGTGGGAATTGTGATGACTTGTCTGCTTGTTGCCTCTTGTGGTGTGCACTTAACAGGCTCAGTGAGGGAGGTCAGGTACATCAAGGACATTCAAGTGTTCAAGGACACGGTGTTCAAGTGTGCATCAAGCAAACAGGCAAATCTGCATCATAACCTAACAGATTAATGTACCCAAAGCTTGTCAGACTTAATTGTTTTTAATGTCATACATGTCTGCTGAATTTTGTTACTGTCAATTCTATATGTATCCACATTATAGGGTTATTAGGATTTTTCTAAATGTAAAAAATACACATAGCTTTTTAAAGATGAATTCATCTTGCTGTGTCCTTTTATAATTTTATAATGTCAGATTAGTAAATTTAATTGTGTGAATCTCAACAACAAACAACTTCATGGGTGTTACAAACAAGATAAAACTGTGTATTCCTTATAGTCTGAATGATTTAATTTTCTCATGTTTTTAAGTGTCTAGTCACTAGTGGAAAAGTACTAACAAGTGCAGATTCTTCGTTTAAGTTGTGTGTGATTAATAAGTAGTTACTTTTTTACTTCATCATAGTTATCTATTTCTGACTCTTTTGGGACCCAGATAAAGAAAGTTTTTGCTGACAAATTAAGGTGAATTTGTTGTAAGCAAAACACTGTCTAAAATTACAGTGTTAAAATGAATCAAAACTAAACCTCTCAAAGTTATACAGCACAAGGTCATTACAAGGTGGAGTGGAACCATATATTGACATTTAAATGATCTTGGGATTGATGCTTTCCAATGTGTGGATTTTGTTTGAATTTCTCTGTAATGAATTAGCATTTACATTAACTTTGAAAATTATAAAAGTATTTGTGGTAGTTTTGCATTTTGGCTTCAAGCAAGACATTGACAGCAGGACACATACGTGCATGTGTAACCATCCGGGCGGGGACGTGTTGTGGGACTGTACGGGAGAGACAATTTGTATAGAGGAGGCTGTGATGAGTCTTGACTGTGATTCATAAACATCCTGTGGGGGACATCCTGTGGGTGGGTGTGTGTGTGTATATATGTATATGTATATATATATATATATATATATATATATATATATATATATATATATATATATATATATATATATATTATATATATATATATATATATTATATATATATATATATATATATACCCACACCCACAGGATGTTTATGAATCACAGTCAAGACTCATCACAATCTTCCCTTATATATATATATATATATATATATATATATATATATATATATATATATATATATATATATATATATATCTCCACAGGATGTCCTCCACAGGATGTCCTCCACAGGATGTTTATGAATCACAGTCAAGACTCATCACATCTTCCTCTATACAAATTCTCTCTCTCTCTGTGGATGAATGACTGAAAAGTAATTGATTATTTTAAAGCTGCGATTGCAAGACTGCAACACTTGTACAGCTGTACAACACCAAGGAGAGTTGAGAGAGTTCCTGAATACAGGCATCAGAATTGTTTAAGCTAAATTATGATTCCCTATTTATCTCAAACCAAGAACATTTTATAATTACAGCAAATTCTTTTGGCCTGCAATCCTTATAAGGCAGCTGGAGTATCCCAGTCATGAGCTAATTCACATACATTATAACTGTACTTAACAGTAAGCCAGGTAGTAATACCATATATCAATGTATCTGCACTGGTGTGCAAAGATGTCATCTTTATAATTCAAATATTATATTTTCTAACCCGCATAATACTTAACTGTATATTTACATAAGAACACTCAGCAAGAACTTCAAAGAAATGGTTAGTCTGATAAGAGTAATGGATGAGTTTAAAAAAATATATATTTTTATATTAGGAATAAATAATTGAATTCCTTATTAAATTATTATAAAATTAGTTAAATGAGAAGCATTGATTTGGAAGCACTTGGTGACTGTAGTAACTTCATTTTCTTTCTCTGCTGATCCATTAATTTTGCAGAAAACAGCATCAACAACAGAAATTTAAGAAATAGATATTTATCTATGCAGATTTTTCATAATTTTCACAAAGACTTGCATCATTATACAGTTCCTGTAAAACAGTACTAAGCATAATCATTATCTCTTTGTGGGATCCACTGGAACTAAATTTACTTGGACTGTGATTACATTATTTTCTTTTATTCCATTATTGACTGTTTCATCTTATTGTAAAAATACACAAATAGAACTGGTTACTGACAAGCAGTTTTGGTGCTGGTTGGCATCTTATGCAATTGATGACTGTCACAACTGTGTCATATTGACTTAAAACTGTTCAGCTTGATCTGAAGAAAGATTGAGTTCATATCTTTGTGAGTATCACCAAGTAGCATCAAGGAAGGTGTCAGCAATCTCTAAGTGAAGGCCAGCTCATCATCAGTCACCCTTCACACTATTCCCTAATATTTAGGGTAAACTTTTAAATTACATACCAGCTTTGTTTTTTACTAAATTAATGTCCCCATAAAGTGTTTGGTTATTGCATCTTCCTTGTTTGTGGCAGTGTAATGTTGATGCACAAAGTGTTACAGTAAAATGCCTTGTGTTAAGTTTTTCTCAACATTTTTGTATCATGGACCGCTAACATGACTTTAAATAAACAATATAAGAGAGTACATTATCTTCATTATCTGTTGTGGAAATTGTACTTATATAAACGATGGTTATGAATATGAAAACACATTATTAAGTTGCAGAAAACTTAAAAAAAACCCACCCACCTATAATGGTTCCGGATCTGAGGCCGAGCTAATCTGAATGACTCGACGGAGGAGGAACAGGATGCAAGGTGAGGGTCTCTAGAGGACTGATCTTTCCTCCTCCACCTACTATGGTGTACAAACCAGACTGAAAAATAAAACATTACCTATTATACCATTATTAAGCCATTATGGTCCAAAGTTGGGCAAGATAATTTCACTATAATGTTAAAATGGACTCCTCTTTACGGGGTCTGGCAACAAGCAGATTTTGTTGTACCTTTGCCATAAAATATCTACAGTAAGTTGTGACTCAAAGCCACAAACTGTTTACCTTTTCTGGCAGTATGAGAGCAGCTTCCTGAAGAATGGAGGAAGGTGGAAGGATTATATTTGACTCCACAGAATCTTGGACATCAATAGCTGGAGTATGAGGAGTGGAATGAGCCGAGAGTGGAACATTAGGTCCTAGCGAGGCAACATTGAGGTTTGTGGGACCACCTGATGCAGCGGGACTCAGAGGATTGATAGTCACATTCATACTAGTAGATGGAGGTGAACATTCAGAGGCACTCAGAGGATCAAGCTGGAAAAAAAGGAGGAAAGAAAAAATAAGGAAATACTGATACATGGTTTTAAAACAAGATAAGTTTATAAAAATTATAGTAATGTCTATAAAATTATCTAAGGTTATTTCTATAATGAAGACTATTTTATCAATTCTTTACCATAAAGCCCTTTCCATAGGTACAAACATTAAAAGATCATAAAATTCCCTAAAGAAAATAATAGTAAGGAAGAGATTTCAAACCTTAATTCACATAACTATATACTTAAAGTCTTTCCTTACCTGTGTATACTGAGGCGTTCCATCATGTATAGACACCTTGGAAATGGGAGTCAACGGGCCGGTAGTAAGGACAACTTGCTCCCCATGTAACGTGGAGCACACCATCTGTGTTCGGGTATTGGGTGACACAAGTACTGGGGCTGACGTGGCATGAGATGGTGGAAGGGAAAGTACAGGAGACGAGATGGGAGACGTAGTAATGAGAGAAGATATATTAGAAACCTGATTCGGTGATGAAACAACTAATTGAGGATGAAAAGTGTATGCTTGGTGATTAAGGTGAGTTGCTAATTGGCCGCTGGAGCTCAAGTTAATGATGGGGGAAGTTAATGGGTTGATGGTACTCAGACTACTAGATGATGATGATGATGTAATACTACCAGACATACTATTTGAAGTAGAGTATGCCAAGCTATTTGACAGAGTCCCACTAGAGGCTATTGTTGATACAGATGAAGACGAGACACTGACATTGTTAAAGGATGAAACTGGAACTGTAGAAAAGATGATACTCCCTGTAGATGACGGCGACACGTTGGGTAAGTTAGTGATGGAGACTCTATGATGTGTGGCAGGAGTGTCGGTGATAGTAGTGATGCAAGAAGAGGTTGAAGAACTAGCTAATGTTGTAACCTCAGCTGAATCACCAGAAAGTATAAGACTATTAGATGGACTCACTTCTGAAAGGACAATATTCCCAGAGGTTGTTGGAATACTGGATAAAATAATGTTACTCGAAGGAACAGATGGTAAGTTTGAAACATTAGAGGATGGAAGACTTAGAATGTGAGGCATTTCCTGAGTTGCTGTTGGCACTGCTTTGTGATTGGGTTGGGATATTACAGTGTCAGGGATCACAGCCTCTGATGCAAGGGATGAATCAGGACTGTGCTGGTCTGAGGTGTGGGTGCGGAGGTGAGCTATCATGTTGTCCTTGCGGGAGAAACACCGCCGACACCTTGGACACGCGTAATCCTTGACGCCAGAATGAATCTGTAATTAGAACTTACTTGAAGAAACTTGAATCCACAAACCAAATTAATTATCATGATACCACAAGATAAAATACCAATAATCATATGACATACACGGTAAAACGATTATTTAAAGCTGTATAAGTTCCATTTCCACTCAAATAACGTTAGGTTAGGTAAGGTTAAGTGTTAGGTTAGCATCACAAAACCCACCCACCTTAGAGTGCCTCAGTAAGTCCTTGGGTGCCAGGAATGTCTTGTGGCAGGTTTTACAAGTGTATTTTGAGCCCCGAGGTTTGTGCACAACTTTGATGTGACTTCGTAAGTTGGCCTCTGTCTTGAAGTCATTAGGACAATACCTGTATAGAAGGAAGGAAGGGTGAGAGGGGATCCAATTGTGTAAGAATGAGGTGGAAACTTAATTTTTTTGACTGATCAACTGATGTCAGAGTGTATTGAGCATAATATCATATCAAATTCAAGGAAAGTCAAACAATTTCCTTTCCTACAGTAAGACCTTAATTCTCATCCCACATTCATAAATTAATCTAGCAAAAGATAGATTTCTGGTTCTCACTTGCACATAACTCTCTCCTTTGTGGTGTGTACGTGTGCCAAGTGCTGGTCCAAATATGACTTGGCCTTGAACAGAGTGCCACACTGAGGACACATGTGTTCTCTGTCCTCTCTATGAACAGTCTTGGTGTGTTTGTCGCGTGTGTACTCGTGCTTGAAGGCTTTTCCTGTAGAGAGAAACATAGTAAAAGTAAGATGACAAACATACAAATTAAGCTCTTCTTTTATGGGCATTCCTGACATTAAATAAAAAAGATAATATAAACCATTACATGTTAAACTGGATTACCTTTGTGAAACTATGGCTTTTTCTGTATAGAGAACCATAGTAAAAGTAAGATGACAAACATACAAAATTAACCTCCCCACTTCTTTTGAAAAAGGAATATAAACCATTACATATTAAACTGGATTACCTTTATGAAACTTTAGTCTCCGTTATACTCACCACAGATGTCACAGAGGTGCTTCTTTTCACTGCTGTGGACCACTTGGTGAAGCCGCAGCTCTGAGTTTGTCATGAAGTGCCGGGGACAAAGATCGCACTTAAACTTGAGGTCTGTAAGGCAAAGGTTCATCATAACAATAGAGTAGGAGGTGGTAGTTGGAAGTTGA
This sequence comes from Cancer borealis, assembly GCA_036785275.1. NCBI lineage: Eukaryota > Metazoa > Arthropoda > Malacostraca > Decapoda > Cancridae > Cancer > Cancer borealis. The sequence continues at coordinate 75,024 of JAXIVD010000527.1, read as the reverse complement.
ATGGTTAGCTAACACAAGTAATGGTGAGTTTAACGTCCAAGTGAGTTCAATGGGCGGGAGTCTTATTTTTTTACCCATCCATACACATTGTTTTCCTCCTTTTAATCAAGTATCTTCAGTATATGGATAACTGTGTGTGTGTTTTTACCTTCTTTTATATATATTTAAATCACTAGACAACAACTCTCACTATCACCACTACCACTACCACCTGAACAATCTCTGCATGGCTCAACTCAACACAAAATTATAGTGAAAAAAATATAGCATAAACATTCCACAGACACACACACAGAGAGAAGCATTGCCTTACATGCATCTCCATGGTGGATGGCCATGTGCTTCCGGTAACTTTGCTTCCACTTAAAGGAGCGATTACACTGGTGACACGTAAATTTAGCGGCTTCATGCTTGGTGGTCATGTGTAGCTGCAGATAGTGCGGTGTCTTGCAATCCTTCTCACACACACTACACACATTGCCACTCCCTGCGAAGAATAGTGAAGATGTATTTATAGAGGTGAAAATTGGTTCACTAATAGGGTAGTAGAGGAGTGGAACAAACTCAGCAAGCATGTGGATAATAGGTATTTTTTATTTTATTTTTTCTTTATTGAAAGGGTCTGGACAAGAGCAAACAAAAATAGGGTTAAAAAAAATGACCGCTTGTTGCTAGACCCTGAACAGAAGACAGTAAGAGAAATAGAGGCAAGGAGGTGGAGGTCCAAGTTAGTGTGAAGAGGTGAAGAAACATTTTATATACAGGTTAATGATGATGATGATTAAGGTAGATAGATATAAACCTAACTCTATACTCACCTCCTTCCTTATGAACTGCCTTGTGCACCCGCAGTGATTCCTCGTGACGGAACTGTTTATTGCAGTAATTACAAGTGTAGGTCATGTTGAGGTGGGTTCTGAGGTGTCGGGTCATGGTGCGTTCTGTCTTGAATACTTTCCCGCACTGTGAGCACTCCTTGTTGATGGGGCAGTGAGTGAGAAGGTGTGCGTCAAGGCCACTCTTCTCTACAAAACGTTTATTGCATATTCTACACTGAAAGGGAAAGATAATTTTAATATTCTCATATTCAATCCAACCTGAAATTATCTCATCTCTCAAGGCATCAAAATAACAGTATCTTGGCCAATCTAGCTTAGTAAAAATTAATTAATCAATATAGCAATCCATGAATACAACAAACAGATTCCTTTCTGAGTCTCACCAAGAATGTTCTGTTGCCGAGGTGGTAGTTGAGGTGCCTCAGGAAGCGGCTGCGTCGTGTGAAGGTCTTGCTGCAATATGGACAATGACGCTCACCATGGCAACGGAAGTCCCTAGGAAACAAGTAAAAGTAAAAGTAAAGTAACAGGAAAATTTGCAATTAAAAGTAAAAAGTAAAAGTAGTTAATGGGATGCTACGTATGTTTTATCTCACAAAAATTCATGTGTAAATCTAATGTTTCAAAAGAGAAAATTTTAAAAACATGTACTACATATATGAGTTATACAGCAAATGAATTATATATTATCATTATTTCTTTATGACAATATTAAGTAATAGTGTTCTGTACTTGAAATCTGCATCGTTGGGATCATGTTTTCCTTCCATCATAATATCACTTTGGTCTTCTTTCTCCATCTGTTCCTCCAGCCTCGCATCAGACTCCATCTCCATCTTAACAGCAGAAGGACCAACGGAGGTGGAGGTGGAGGTGATAATGGCAGTATTGGTGGAGGTGGAAGTAGCAGTGACAATAGTGCTTGAATGCATTTCCTTCATGTGGTGTTTGTATGCCTCGTAGCCTGGAAAGTCCTTCCTGCAAGTCACACTACATGTTAATAATGGTTCCCAGTGCATCTCTATATGTTAATAATGTTAATAATATGTTAATAATGGTTCCCTTAGTCTGTCTTCCTCCCTATCAATGAAGTTATCCCATAAAGTATTAAATGAAGGGAGATTACAAGGAAAACATCAAGGATTTATGACAGTTATGTTCACAAAAATGTCTAAATGGATTACCTGAATTAACTGTGTGTATTGTAATTCACGATTCATATTTCTACACTATTGTTTTGCATTCACACTTTGAAATTGAAACATTAATTACTGACGTGAAAACTAAATGCTGAAGAAGGGAATTTCAAAGACCCTTGGGAAGAAAACACACCTTGAAATATTTAAAGCTCTCCTCCCAGTTCTTTTTCATCCAACTTAGGATAGGCCTTGACGTGTTTCATTTTGAAGTAAAGATTCATATAGATTTCTAATAAAAAACATTTGTATAATTCAGAGTTGATGAAAGTGACATAACCCGACCTGCAGGCAAGGCATCGAGCTTGTTGGTTACAGTGAACCGTGGAGATGTGAAGTTCATACTTGGTCTTGCTGTGACCTTCCCACCCACACACATAGCAGGTAAAGGCGTGACCTTCCTTCATGTGACGGTCTCGCCCAACTCGTGTTCTGAAAACATGAATAACCTTTACGGGGAAACTGGACGATATATTTACTATTTCTTTCTATATTATATTTTTAGATAAAAAATTTTTTTTATCTTATTTATATATTTGTACTTTTTTTCCTTTTCAAAAATTACAGACCATTACTTACTTTTATTTATTTATTTATCTGATTTTTTTTTTTTACATTAAAAGGATACTGGCTAAGGGATAAAAAACAAAAAACAAAAAATAAAAATAAAAAAGTCTCGCTTGTCACCTTTCATAGAACTAACTGACAAAAACAACATTAAACAGTAGAGAGATAGAAACACACTACAAGCAATAATATAACAAAGTTACGTCTTGTCATGTGTTCTGTCGTGTAGTGACGCTCTATTTCCATTCTTACCTGAACATTGCATCACAGCTTCCACACTCCCACAGGGGTGATGGCACCTCTCCCTTCACACCCTTCTTCCTCCTCCATGTGGCGGCCTCCTCACTAAGTTCACTCTCATCCTGACCACACAGTTGAAATAATGTCACAAATTAGTTTTAATAGTTGTTGGTGTTATTATTATTATTATTATTAATATTATTACTTTTTTCATCTTTTTCTCTCTCTTCTATCTATCTATTGTTGTTTTATTGGATACTACTACTACTAAATGAATAATGATAATAATAATAATAATAATAATAATAATAATAATAATAATAATAATAATAATAATAATAATAACAATGACTCATTAGAGACACAAACTTCCCAAACAATCAATATTATAAGTGCGATAACATGTTAAAATGCAAAGAATACATCCAACTATTTCAGTTTAAATTACTTTGTTCTTAGTAATTATGTAATGTATGTAATTAATTATGAATGTGAGAAGAATCAGCCAAGAACAGTTCATATATATATCTAACTTTATATGTTGATAATGATTTAAAAGATTACTACAATTGATTCTTCAAAGCAAACAGACATCGCAAGGCTTCAAGTTAATAAATAGTGTTGAATATACAATCCAGAATAACTCACAAACTTACTTCATTAGGTATATTTTTAACTTTTCTGATGCGCGAGGAGCGTCTTAATTTTGTGTTATTTTGCAGATCAAGTTTTGAGTTTCCTTCTTGGACATGATCTGAGTGGACATGCTGTACACTCTTCTTGTCCAACGACTCTTCATCACTTGTAGTCTTGGTGACACATACATCACCAACTTTCACTTCTGTCATCCGACCTTGTTCCGTAGACACTCTTGGCGGAGACATAACTGTGTACACTTTATTAGACTCATTATTCTGTAAACTAACCAACTTGGAGTACACAGAATAGCTTGTGGGATCCAACTGTATCTGTCTCACATCATCACTACATTCCTTCACCTCCTTCATCTTGCAATGGGGTGGTGGATGGTTAGCATTTTCTACACCCATCAGTGTTTCAGAGTTTGTGTTCTTCTTTACTGTTCTTTTGGAGGTGAAACATGGGTTTTTCTCCACCCAGTCATCGCTGCCTCCAGTATCTGCAGCACTGATTGTAATGATGCTAGCGTCTGGTAACACCAAGTTGTTCCTCCTCTGTGAATCTGGTCTTGAATGCGTGTAGATCTTATCACATATTTCAAGAGAATTTTCAGTATCCATCGTCTTGAATCTGAAACCCTTGGACTGTTCCGCCATATGACCTTGGGTTTGTAAAGGTACGGACACATAGTCTTCACTAAACACCTCACTTGTTGCGATAGCGAGAGCATCAGGATGGCTTGCTACAGAGGAAGTGAAGTCCAGCGTTGACTGTGGTGGTGGCGGTGAGATAGTCAACATTTGCTCTTCATGAAGCACATTACCACTATGCAATACTTCCTCTGTGTTCAGTACTTCCTCTGATATCAAATAGCTTCCATCTTCTGTTGAGGTTAAAGGCTGTGGTAATATATATGTTTTTCCATTACTTGTGAGGAGTGTCACTGTGCCTCCACCTGACCCAACCTCTCCACCCACAACACAGGAATTACAATCAGGCTTCATAACACCCTCACACTCCTTCTTATCACCTCCTCCTGTTTCTTCTACAGGTGTGGATGTTATATGGATGACTTGTCCATCAAAAAGCTGAACATGGATGTGATTACTAGACCTGAGAGAGTCTACTTCTGGCGGTAGATTAGTGACAACTGTTTGAGGTTCTTCCATCTCCTCGACATCATCTACCTCAGGACTTCCTAGTGTTACTGTTCCTTCCCTCATGTCTAAAATATTTGTGCTCTTAACGGCTTGTGTCTCCGAGGTTCAAGTCAAGCATTCTCTCTTAACAATCTCCATTCTTGAGGATAATATTTCAGTTTCCTTGTCCTCCAACCTCCATCAAGCTGAAAAGGAATATCAACTGTAAGTACTATATGTATAAATAACAATAATTATCGATAAAGTTTTACATATGAGCCCACAAATCTATATGGCTTGATAATAAGGTACACAGCATTATTGAATATTTCTATACTTGGTTTACTTGTATAAATGTGTTATACTGTAGTTTTACATATATATCCTGTAATTTCATAAGTAAGAGCCCAATCTAAAGCAAGTTTATTTTTTCTGTATTACACAAAAAGAATAAACAAAGTATATATTATTATTATTAGTTTAATGGTCGGTGCCTCACAGTCTTGGTGGTCCAGTGCTGCCTCCTGGAACATTCCTACTCCTTACTTCCATCTGGTCCGGTAAGGCAGTGAAGATCCAGCATCTGGCAAAAACCATATACATACAAGGCATCTCTCCCTAAAGAATTATATGAATGGTGAAATTAAATAAATATTGGATTATTCCAAGGGTGGGGGACAAGGAATTGCCTCGTGTAGGTCATTGACTGGCCTCTTGCAGTTTCCTCATTTCTTATGTTCTTATATCAAAACCAGTCCCTACACTCAAGAATCTGTCATATAAAGAACAATATGAAGCACAAAAAAATTACCTCCCTAACATCAATCTATAGGACAACATGGAAACATATTATTGAATGGGATACAAAACGAAAGAGGTTATTACGTGAGTTCTATTTAGATTAGAGTTGATAGGAGTGTCTGGGGGGCCTGCCCCCCCAGCTTAGAGGTTATTGCAGAACTTCAATTTAATTAGGTTAGGTTAGTTAAGATATCATATGTTCTTTTTGTGTAAATTACTGTATTTCATCTTTCCCCATCCCCCCAAAAAAATTCCCGTTGTCACAGGTCCCCAGGCTTGTTCAGGGTGATGACAATATCTTTCAATTTCTTTCGTTTGTGACAGATATGGATGTCAAATTAATTTGAAATAGATCAAAAGCTATACGAAAAGTGTGTGATTTACACCCAGGTGCATTCTGGTGTAATGTAAAAATTTGCCATTTTTATTTTATTTCATCTTTGCCTACCGCAAGACTGCGATCCCTTGGTGCATAACACGTTCACCCACAATGGTACCCGCTTGTTCAACTGTGTCCCAAAAGAACTCCGTAACTTGACAAACATCACAGTGGAGTGTTTCAAAAGGAGACTAGACAAGTGGCTCAGTGGGATACCAGATGAACCTCCAACACCAGGATACCCTAACTCCCATCACAACACCCTAACAACCCCAAGTCGAGGAATAGGGGTTGAGGAGGGACCTGGAGCCAGTGGAAGCCCACTTCAGCTGTGCCGTTAACAGGCAAAATTCTCCAAAGTATCCAAAGTAAGTAAATAAGTATCCTTTGAGTTGGTGGCAAGGCATTTCTTCTTGTTGTGACTGGTTTTATATAGAAAGGCGTAGTATTTTTTAACTATAGGCCTAACATGATTATAGGCCTAATATATATGATACTGGGGAAGGGTAATACAAGGAGGTAAGGAAGAAGGGGATGATGGTGCCAGTGCCAGTGCCAGCCACGCCCCCGGCACTGTCTACCTGAGCCTAGCCTTGCCTAGCCTTCCCTGGCCAACACTCTCACAACACACGGGCCGCGGACACCAACATACCAACACACACACATATATACACCTTCTCGGGTATATATTACACGTAAGACTATGCTGTACACATTACAATGTTCTTTATACAGGTAATATAGGGTTACCTGGGCCACATACCTGAGAAAATGGACACAACACCATCACTACATCCTTGCTGGCCTTGGTGGTACGAGGAAAAAAAAAAGTATTGTTGTTTATGTGACTGTCTGACTGAGCTTGAACTTTTGGGAGTAGTTTCATAATAGTTAGATTTAATATATAAGTAAAGAAAATCGTGTTACATAGCTGAATAGGGATATTCTTAACAAATCATCATTACTGATAGAATAGGTAGCGGGAATTTCAAAATCATAATTACATCTAGATTACAGTCACGTACTACACTTACCTCACATAGATTAATGTTATTGTTCCAGCCTTATTCATCTAATATATTATGATTTATCATTCCCGTATTGCCATTGTTACTCTACGTATTATATAATACGTAGAGTAACAATGGCAATACGGGAATGATAAATCATAATAATTATAATAGATGAACAACTATATAGTTGTTCATCTATTATAATTATTTGCTGCTGGCTACTTTACGGTTTCTCAAGGCGCGTTCAGCATGTTTTTAACCGTGATTGTTTTGACGCACGTAATGTAGCTGAAGAGTGGGAGAACATTATGAAAGTTTGAAGGAATAGAGAGCAATAGAGAGGATGGGCAAATAAAAAGGAATGGAGTTTAAGGAAGGAGGTAATGCAGATCTTCCTATCTTGGTAACCATATTAAATTTTAGAGAGAATAGGCATCAAAAGAAATATGCAATGTAAAGCATAGTAACCCTCTATGTTCAAAATACTCTAGCTCAAAAGAACAAGCGTTTTCTCTTCTATCTCATTGACTCTATACATCTTTTACGTTAACCTCATACTTTTCGAGTTTTTTAATAAAAAGTGTCTCCCTGCGGGAGAGACTTCGGCGCCGTTAAAGTCTACGGGAGAAAAACGTTTCTCCTATACAAATTAATGGTTTCAGGTCAATTTTGGTCAACAAATTTAAATTCAAGAAAAGTGGCTCCATATAGCTTATTATTGTTTATTGAAGATTTACAGCTTAAAATTCATATGCTCTCCCGTTTCTGTGACGGAAATATTTATTTTTTATTAATTTCACCTTAGAAATGATCAAAATTAAGGTTAAAAATGTCATTTTACTCCGTAATTATTAGTCTTAGGCAAATATGTATTGAAACAACGTTGTAGAGTTTACAAATGTCTATCAGATGCTGCAAAAATATTTCTAATATTTTTAATAGCCTGAGAAAATGAGGAAGATAATCATTTATGTGGCAAAAAGGATGATACAGTTGACATTTTCTCGGTTGTCTAGGAACGAATCTCAAAATACTCTAGCTCAAAAGAACAAGCGTTTTCTCCTCTATCTAATCGAGTCTATACATCTTTTACGTTAACCTCATACTTTTCGAGTTTTTTAATAAAGTGTCTCATTGCGGGAGAAACTTGGGCGCCGTTAAAGTCTACGGGAGAAAAACGTTTCTCCTATACAAATTAATGGTTTCAGGTCAATTTTGGTCAACAAATTTAAATTCAAGAAAAGTGGCTTCATATAGCTTATTATTGTTTATTGAAGATTTACAGCTTCAATTCATATGCTCTTTTCCGTTTCTGTGACGGAAATATTTATTTTTTAATAATTTCACCTTAAAAATGACCAAAATTAAGGTTAAAATTTCATTTTACTCCGTAATTATTAATCTTAGGCAAATATGTATTGAGACAAAGGTGTAGAGTTAAAAAATGTCTATCAAATGCTGCAAAAATATTTCCAATATCTTTAATAGCCTTAGAGAAAATGAGGAAGATAATCATTTATGTGGCAAAAAGGATGATACAGTTGACATTTTCTCGGTTGTTTAGGAACGAATCTCAAAATACTCTAGCTCAAAAGAACAAGCGTTTTCTCCTCTATCTAATTGACCTTATACATCTTTTACGTTAACCTCATACTTTTCGAGTTTTTTAATAAAAAGTGTCTCCCTGCGGGAGAAACTTGGGCACCGTTAAAGTCTACGGGAGAAAAATGTTTCTCCTATACAAATTAATGGTTTCAGGTCAATTTTGGTCAACAAATTTAAATTCAAGAAAAGTGGCTTCATATAGCTTATTATTGTTTATTGAAGATTTACAGCTTCAATTCATATGCTCTTTTCCGTTTCTGTGACGGAAATATTTATTTTTTAATAATTTCACCTTAAAAATGACCAAAATTAAGGTTAAAATTTCATTTTACTCCGTAATTATTAATCTTAGGCAAATATGTATTGAGACAAAGGTGTAGAGTTTAAAAATGTCTATCAAATGCTGCAAAAATATTTCCAATATCTTTAATAGCCTTAGAGAAAATGAGGAAGATAATCATTTATGTGGCAAAAAGGATGATACAGTTGACATTTTCTCGATTGTTTAGGAACGAATCTCAAAATACTCTAGCTCAAAAGAACAAGCGTTTTCTCCTCTATCTAATTGACTCTATACATCTTTTACGTTAACCTCATACTTTTCGAGTTTTTTAATAAAAAGTGTCTCCCTGCGGGAGAGACTTGGACGCCGTTAAAGTCTACGGGAGAAAAAAGTTTCTCCTATACAATTTAATGGTTTTAGGTCAATTTTGGTCAACAAATTTAAATTCAAGAAAAGTGGCTCCATATAGCTTATTATTGTTTATTGAAGATTTACAGCTTCAATTCATATGCTCTTTCCCGTTTCTGTGACGGAAATATTTATTTTTTTATTAATTTCACCTTAAAAATGACCAAAAATAAGGTTAAAAATGTCACTTTACTCCGTAATTATTAGTTTTAGGCAAATATGTATTGAGACAAAGTTGTAGAGTTTAAAAATGTCTATCAGATACTGAAAAAATATTTCTAATATCCTTAATAGCCTTTGAGAAAATGAGGAAGATAATCATTTACGTGGCATTCAAGTAGGTTTGATACAGCGCTTCAAGATGCTTTATCCTTCCGGTGTACATTTTCCGTAACTTGTCTGAAAGTCTATACAGAGAATATAAAATAATAAAACTAAATAAGGAGTTTGTGGAGGATATGAACGAAAGTAGGGTAGCCAAGATAAGGCAATTAGGGTAAGACACAACCACTCCACTGTACTCTGTCTTTTCATAGAATACGATAGAGAGGCTTCCCAGACCCTTCACTCTGTCCCTTTCAGTCGCCTCTTATGACCAGGAAAGAATACAGTGCTAGTATTATTACTGCCCAACATGGCTAAATAAAATCAATATCGGGATACAAAAAATCTAATGAACACTTAAATATATTTATATCACACTTCTCATACAGTCAGCTGAGAGAAAGACATAAGTATTTTTTAGGGAGACAAAAAATACCCATTGACATTTTACAGTAATTAGAATATTATACAAACGAGCACAGTGATGTTTGAAGTGAAAGAGAATTTGGCACAGTAGTCCATGGGTTGAAAAGGGCAGACCTTTGGCTGTGTGCTTCCTGGTGACCTTCCTTCAGGCATAGTCACCAAGACACAGCATATTGGGGTCATATATGTCAGAAGAAGCTGGGCATTAGACTCTAGGCTCCTTGAGGGAAGAAAATAGGCTGAAGGTTCAATCATGCCACTTACAGGCTCAGGAAAGATATTGAACTGAGGTCAAGGGTGATCTGAAAAGAACTTGGGGCGGCTATCTGTGACGGGATGACTAAATCTGCTCCGTTGCACCAAAACGGAGATGCAGAAATGGCAAGAAGCAGAATTCTCAAAAGTGAAACTGCTTGGGGCTCGGTGGTGTTCCCTCGTGTAACTCTGGGACACAAGTTCCATTTCATCACCTCTAACCTGCATCTCAACACCCAACCTGCTCATAACCTGTTCAAATCACCGCAGCTCAGCAGCAAACATGCATACCACATCCACGCTGTCTTTCACACCAACATTTACAAATAGAATAGTTATGGGAACAATTCATTTATCTATTAAAATGTCTATCAATCTACGGCTAACATCAATCTCTTTGGCTTAAGATCCAAACTAAAGTTATGAAAATGCAATTAAGTACAATACCAATGACAACATGAATGATTGTTTTACAGGGATAAGGGGGATGAGGTGTTCTGTATCCAACATAGGCTGGGTGCTCTCAATTGGAACAGGGAAGAAATAAATTAAACAATAAGGTGCTCTAACCAGTCATATATGTATCCACAGAGGTGTTGTATGCAGACAAGCACCAGGGTGGGCAGGACTTGAGGAATACAAGAAAGGGTGGGAAGGAATGATGATCCTACCAGATTTGCAAATGCATACAGAAAGAACATATCCTATTTAAATACTTTGTACACAGCATTTGTTTTGTGCACCAGCCCTACCCTAGAGCACCCAGGTGATGAGGAAGGGAAGAATACTGATAAACACTGTGTCACGGCCCACACTGAGTGAAACCCAACATTCTGGGCTCTACTTCAAGCCGGGCTGTGGTAAGTGAGGGTTGCACAGGGTATCTCAGTGCTGCAAGTTCTCCCTGCAGCTACTGTCCCTCTGAAATGCTACCAATACAAGTTGTTTAGGCTTACAGAAGTTTTTAACAGTGCATCCTCTGCTATATGGCCCTACTTTCAAAGCTAGGTATAATGTGTCCATTCTATATATTAATAGCCAATTGGCATGACTGGGTACACAACTTTCTTTGAATGAGTATAATAAAAAGCAGATTAAAGATAAAAGCTTGCACCAAATATTTTGATAAATTATCCATAACTTCTGTAACGTTCCAGCCTATGGCAGCAGCACAGCCTGAAGTAGCAGGGCAGGGCTTCATGGTTTACAGTGCCTGCCTATAATGAGACCTCAGAAGGACGAGGGAGTGACAGTATAATAATAGAACACTCCTCACCTCTTGGTCACATATGATATAAGGGTAGGCAGACATTTTAGATACTTCATTAGTATCTTCAAAGACTTAGTGATTGGACACTAGTAGCAGTCCTTCATAATGAAATTAACTCTACCACAAGTTGCTTTATCCTAGATGGTGGAATTCAACAACAGTGGCAGGAAATATTTAGTCCAGTCTCTGAATCTCACTAGGCTATCAGTGACCACTCTGACAGTGTGATGGAAAACCATTTTTCACTGCACACTGTACAGTAAATGCTACTGACTGCAATTCTAATGAACACAAAGTGATTTCTACATAGCATTATTGGTGGGCACACTGCTTGCTTACATTTTTAATCAAGCAGGCCGACTATAGCATCAGCAGAGACACAAAGCTTCTTCTGCTGTGCATGTAATTATTTCCAGCTTTGAACATGCAGTAGCCACTCAAGTCAGACTACAGCAAAGAACAAAAAAGCACTTCTCACCTGACCAGGATGCTTGGTCTCTTTTGTAGTCTCTCACAAGCTAGTACACTCATCAGAGACCTTGATTTACATTGTAACTGGTCTGGCTGGGTGGTGGGTACAACACACTGACCCAGCTACTAGGGTGGAGCCTTTAATCACATACTAGGTGGCTGCAGGTTATCTGCCCATGACTGTCTGCTGCACTGCAAACAAACTAACATTCCTGGCTATGCTGGCTTGTTAGCAGCTCATTAGACAACTATCTACTTAACAATGCAGATTTTGACCACAACAACAAACAATGGGGACAGCAAAACTGCACACTACAAGATTTGATTCTTTTCTACCAGTACATTATCTACTATCTTTGGCCTTGATGCAATACCAATATTATTTTCTGGGCTATGAGATATGGTAATGAGTCAAGAATGGTTGGAGAACACTGCCTTGGTGGTGGGTGTGCACAGGTGGATGCAGCACAGTCCACTATGCCAAGCTTAGCCGAGGAGTCAGGAGTGACTAACAGGACCTCTTCTGACCCAGGGCCAAACAGTATTGCACATAGAGACAGCAGGCACAGTTTGTGCTGCACAGACCAACAATGTGGACTGAGGCATTCAGTGATCACAGCGGCATGTGCCACCTGGGGGAGACGGATAACTGGATGCCCTCCACGTTGCTCACTCACCAGTCACAACTTATTTCCTTCTTTGTGCGAAAGACGATAAGGCAGATGACAAGAATGACTGAATTTGCCAGCTGGGGGCCTCACTCATGACTGGACCCGGGCCCCCAGCGGCTCACTGACATGCAGCCTCGTTCTTTGCCTCTGGCCAAGCCAAGGGGAGCAGGCCAGACGTAAAGATGAGGGTAAGTTACGTGAACACACTAAAGTACGGGGCAGAGAAGTACCAAGAGATACTGGGGGAGACTTGCCCTGCACTCTGCTGTTCACACATCACAACAATAACATCACACTAAAAAAAATATATATAATAAAAAGAAGACCGAAAAGTATAAACCACTGGAACATTCACTGAAAACAGACAGGTGACAGGTCGCAGCGTCAGTGGTACAACACTATTTTTAACCCAAGCCAGGTCAAGCTATTCAGAGACATTCAACAAAGCAAGGCATAACAACTAGAATGCTGGTCATTGTATGTCTCTGAAAATCATGGGTCAGAAATGTGTCTGGATTCTTTGGTTTCATATATATATCAAATAACAAAAATAATAACAAAAATTTTATACTATTTAAATATGTATATTTCATAGAAACCCAATTATGCCACATTAAATATAAACAAAAAATTAATCAATGATACATATATTTTAGTCTACCTATGAATATTTCACATCCAAAGACGGGTGAACGGTGTTGTAAAATTGGGGGAGATAAGTCTGCAAGCAATTGACTTCATAATAGCCTGTGATCATGATGAAAAGAGTCACGGCTGCGACACTCACACCATTGCAATCTGGGACTTGATACATATGCTCACACACACAGACACACACCAACATTCAAGGGGTGAGGTGGGATAGGGTCAAAGGGGAGGTTGTTCCCCTTCTACTACGCACTGAGAATTTCACATGTATGTGTACATTATCTTTGCGTTCCATAAATTGTCATGTAAAAGGTCATCATTGTATCAGTTTGTTTGAACGTTATTTCCTTTCTGATGGTAAAATTTTTTTCTAATCTCAGTTAATATAATATCATCACTCAGTATATTTCATTGTGGACCTTGTTCGTTTTGTTGTTTTTAATATATATATATCCATAATAATTTCCTTTTTGTAGCTCTTTACACCACATTCTCATAGTAAGTGGTGAGGAAGTAATCCAGACACATTATAATTGTGCGTCACTTCAGATCCAATCTATAAAAAGCATATTACCATCACATTGGCTACAATAATATAAATCCTCCGCTACTATTCCTGTAGCAAAACTTTGAAGGGACCAGCATTACGATAATTTAATTGTGTGCACCTTAAAAACTCCATTTCCTCATTTCAAAATAAATAAAGAAAATACTGTACTAAAATACTAAACACTATGCAGTAATCCCTTCACATGAGTAAACCTGCATTCATAATATAACCAAGCCCAGTTGCAGCCTGGGATGAACAAATGCAAGAGGTAAATAGCCTCTTTACAGTGTGTTGTCTGCACCTGAGTATATATTCACCTAGTGTTGCTATGAAACCCTCGGCAAAACAATGCACGGGATAATGCTTCAACTTCTTCCTCCTCACTAAATACCTTCAATGACTGTAAATGTGTTCACCTTCTAGAGATATTGAAACTATTCCTTATGCACCCGTTTCTAGGCAATATAAAATCATGATTAAATATAAGATAAATATATCACTTATGTAGTATTGTATTTCGGTGTGAAGACATTTCATCTTCGTTATTACACAACCCTCTTCATTTGTTCTGTCTCCAAGTGCAACTCAACATGTCGTGATAGCCAGGCATCAAACTAGCAGTGTTAAACTAGTAGGTATTCATTATTATCTTGATGAATGTGGCGTTGCTGGTATCGTAGATGATTCATTTATAACTTTTTTTTTCAGTTTGTAATCTATTGTTCGTCTTTCAGTTTAAAATTATATAACATGTGATTGATTAATTGATTCCTACCTACTTCAAAATTCCACTTAATTAATTTTGTCACATTGTGCAGAGACATCATCTGATATTGATTTTCATTCTTAAAATACTCTATATAAGAAATCAACAAAATAAATAAAATAACAATTGGTCACTTCTTTTGTAATATTTTTTTCATTTAACATATTCAGTATATCATTATTTGAAAAACATGATGCACTGAGAATAAATAAATAAACAGCACATCACAAATATTAACATCTTTTAATTAAAATGTATCATACTTTACGCAAAAAAAGATGACTTTCATTAAATATATATACTCTCTCTCTCTCTCTCTCTCTCTTTCATAACAAATAACAAAATAAATATAAACTTTCAAAATTGAAGATGCATATTTCCATAAATCTTCCAGAATTTATTTGTCAGGGACGAGAAAATAATATGATGCATCCATTCTCTGTTGTGCTTATTGACATCAAAATTTTTGTGCAATTAAAAGGATTCAAAAATTATTCTTTGTTTATATAGCTTTGATCACCTAGTTAATTTGCAGTCTCCAATGATAGAAACTCTGGTTTTCCAAATTTGTCATACCATCATACCATCATTCTTGGAGATACAATGGTATTTTGTACCTGAAAAGTGAAAGGCAAGGTGAACTAATGTTAAATGTAATATACTAACATCATATACTATGTAATAATAAATAAATAAATAAACATATATAATGCCATTACCTATTCACAATTCTGGAGTATGACAGTATTTTTAGTATCTTATTGCAAGCATATGCATGCATTCGCTACCTTCTTGAATTTCTATAGTTTTTTTCAATATGATAAGAGTAGCAAATACGAAATGCATACAAATTATCTGATTAATTGTCATGTTTTTCTTTCATCATACTGACATCAGCATCTTTAACTGTGTCCTTCCATCATTAACATCCAATACCTATTAATGACAGAGCATGAATCTAGTGTTAAGATGCATAACACTTGCCTGAACACACCTCAACTATATCATGAATTTTACATCCTACTAAATAAAACTTCCAACTAAAATTATAAGTAAAAAATAAAGACTTACTCTGCTGCACTTCTTCAAGCCTGAGAGGGTGCAGCTGCTGCTGGCTTAAATGCCGGGTTTACACACGAGAAGCCTCTAAATTCATCTTGGTTAATAGCACGTACAACCTCTTGATTAATAGGTGTCAGAACGGGGTCTTCTTTTGTAAACTCTGCATCAAAGTTCACAGCATCTTTACGTCCCTTCTGTAACACACAAAGATTTCGGATGTCATATAATTTCTTTACAATCCTATGCAGTTAACATTTTTTTATATTATTACATCTATTCTCACACATACACCATAGAGCAAAAATATAAATGGTGCATACATGAGCATTTCCAAGTTAATATTTCCTGGTTTATATAAAAGAGATGTTTCCACTTACAACTTTAGGTGTGAATGGTGGCTTGACTTTGCGCTGTTCTAAAGCTTCCCAATCAATGTCACGGAAGAATCTGTGGTTCCTGATGGCCTGTTCACCACCTCGCTCCATCACACACCCCAGGCGCCTCGACGGCTCCTTTGTCATAAACTGCACAAGGAAAAACAAAGGCAAGTGTAAGAGTTGATACATACTGTTTAAAATCACTAACATTATTTCCTTTTTTCAATGCTAATAAGGATGCAAACTTCATTACTTCTAAATGATTAAAAGTTTCCTCGGCAGTTGAAGGAGTACAATTATAAACATAAATGTATTAACCCAACAACCATCATTTTTTTTTACCAACCACTCAATACTTACTCCTTTAAGAATAGATACAGCTTCCTTAGAGAGCCACACAGGATACAACACTTCTTCATGCAGGATACTTTCAAACAGATCATCTTCATTATCAGCTTCAAAGGGTGGTTGTCCTGCCATCATCTCATACATGAGGACGCCCAGAGCCCACCAATCTACACTCGCACCGTACTCCAACTCCTTCAGAATCTGTGGAACATACTCTTACTATAGTTAAGAAGTACATAAATGGAGATACAAGTTGTACATAAGAAAATAAGGAGGCTGCAAAAAGGCCTAAGTTATAGTAAAAGAAATAATAAGGACACTTGTACATTAAAACTTAATAATAAATTGATCACCAATGACAAATGGTTATAATTAACATTAAGCAACAGTTGTGTTGCCCTTCCCTGACACGTTACCTCTCCCTCACCCCCTCAAAAAAAAAAAAATAAATAAATAAATAAAAATAAAAAATAAAATAAATAAATAAATAAAAATAAATAAATCTAAAGGTATAGTATGTTCTCACCTCAGGAGCGATGTAGTCTGGAGTTCCGCAGAAGGTGGTGGTTGTTGTTGAATCCTTAATGCCTTCTTTGCACATACCAAAATCTGCTATCTTACAATGGCCTTCACTATCAAGTAGAATATTATCTAATTTCAAATCCCTGAAAAAAATAAAAAAAATACAAATCTTACTATATTGTATGACTACTTGAATGCAAAAAAAATCACAAATAATAAATAAATAATACTTTTCAATATATAACTGAAGACATTTTAAATTACAAAGAGTAAGTAAGTTGAATGAAAATATATGAGGGATGAATTTCCTTTGGTCTACCTTCCACCCACCTGTAAATAACGCCCATTTTATGAAGGAACTGTAGTGCCAACGTGACTTCAGCAGCATAGAATCTTGCCCTCGGCTCTGTAAACTTTCGGGCTTTTTGAATCTGGAACATGAGATCGCCTCCATTCACGTACTCCATAACAAAGAACAAGCGGTCCTGGAAAGAAAGAATACATAAATTAAGTCTTTACAATGCTGAAAATACAATATAATGAATGTTAATAATGCTTTTTTCTTATGCTATTTTGAGGTCAAGAAAGAACAAACTAATCATAATTGAGCCATTTCTGTACTTTCAATATCTTACTGACATTATATATAATCTATAATGTGTCTGACAGCTCACCCTCTATCATGATTTACCCCATCAGCTGACCTGACCTGACCTGACCTAACCTAACCTGACCACCAGACTGTTGCTAAAAATTTAAAGAGAATAATTTCCTAACATCTCTCCATCAGATGCTCTTTGTTCTCCTTTAAGTTTCAGTTACTAAGAATCAATACCCATCCTTGGAATACAGTATGAGTGTGTGTTTTACATACTACTTAGTTGTAGTATATAGGAAAAGAGTTATACGCTTACTTTCCCATCTACATACCTACTGTCATCCAGTCTAACTTTAAATTCTATATCTAGGTTGTTCCAGATATCAATGTTTATGTATGAAAAGTTATATTTTTTTGTATCCTTACAAGTGCTTAATATTCTAAACTTATTTCCATGACCTCTTGTTCCTTTTGAGTCCCATACAAACAGATTTTCTCTATCCACTTTTTTCATCACCTTCAGAGTTCTATACAAAAAGCAATCCTTGGATATGCATTCACAGTTACCTCAGTCTGGAAGCAGGAGTGAAGGGCTGTGAGGAACGGGTGATGGGCAGCCATGTCTAGAATACGTCGCTCTGTCAGTGTACACTCAACGTCATCATCTTGAAGGATTACATCCTTTTTCAGCACCTGAAAGAAAAGTTACGAGAACTCATGATAAAGATAAAGTCATGATGATGATGATTATTATTTTGAAGGGTTCCATACAGGCTCCTTGCTAAGCTTAACAATCTTTGGGGAATGTATATGTAGCCTTGTAGCTGTCAAACAATTGCACAATAATATATTAAGTACAGCTGTAACTTTGTGCCTCACAGTAATGAGACTAAATATCAGCATGAGTTGGAAAAGAAGTCATGTAAGACCAAAGGTAACCAAGAATGCATCAAAAGTCTCATCATAAAGGAATAACTTTGATTTACATTTAAATATTGTGTTTATTACAAAGCAACTGGAAATAATTCATACATACACAAATAGTTATAATGAGCAAGTAATAATAAATATATAGACACCCACCTTGACAGCATAAACTTCATCGGTTCCCTTGAGTTCAGCTAACATAACCTTCCCAAAGCTTCCTTTGCCCAATACTTTAATGAAATTGAAGTCATCTAAACCAAGCTTCCCCATCACAGCATCCAGATTGGTGTCCAAGGCCTTAGCTGTTCAAAACAAAACAATGTATATTTAATGTCATAAATTAATACACTGCACTACTTCAAAATGAATAGTTATTGTCTTTTATATATATTATCTTGATACATTACATTTTACAGGTTTGGTTTCACTTATCAAATCTTTTAATATTCTGTTACTCCTACAAATAATTTGATGACATTCTCATAAGCATCAAGAATTATGCATTGGTTTATAGAATGATGGTGACGGTTCTGTTGAGTGTGAAATATCAAAACTCTCAGTGGCTGCCCAGGGTATCCCACAGGCCAAGTGTGGTGTATCAAGGCACTTTCAGCCACCAACTCACAAAATGCAGTTACATAAATAATTCATAAGTACAATTGCATATACATAATCATAATTTAGGTATTCGTACAACCACACTGCACAACATTATAGACTGATGACACAGAAGTAGTGATCAAATACTAATAAACATGAACTTAAGCAATCACTTACGCTTGGATTCTTGATCCTCTTCTGGATAGCGATCCTTCATCTGCTGGTCCATGATACGTTGAGCCTCCAGCCTTAGTCTTAGTTCCTCATCCTCATCTTTCATTCTGCCTAATTCATCTGTTTCACAGATACTCCCTTGCACACTTACTGAGCTAGAGGCTGAGGTTGAGAATTTTGATTGTTCACTGATTGACTGAAAAAAAATATCCAGACATTACATTAGAGAAATACTTGAAAGCACAAATTTTGTAAACATGTACACACGAAATCATAAGTATACATATTCTTGGATATAAAATGTGTATATAAACAATAATATGAATACATTTGCCATTGAACACTTGAACTTACTTTCTTTTTACTAGGTTTCCCTGGTTCTTGAGGTCGTATACCCATATCTGCTAAGATTTCGGATAACTGCTTTACATCTATTCCACAATTATTTGCTACATTCTTTTGACATCTCTTGTGAACATTCATATTGCATACTGAAAAGAAAAAATAAGTTAAACACATTGATATTTAGCTACATTCATTACACACACACACACACACACACACACTTCTACAAAAATACAAGAGATGACAGCTTGGTATATAGACAGATAGTTATTCCAATGGTAGTCCAAGGGTAGTAATGCCCTCTCTCACCTTCACATTGGAGACCCTGACGAATAAGGCCATAAAGCAACGAGCCACAATGGTCACAGAACGTAAATCGCTTATATGAGTGAACCGAAAACCGATGTGGCACATTGACATTAAACCGCTGTTGACCACTTCCCTGTAGAGAAAAAATAAAATAAATAAGTCACATAAATAAGGCCTCGTATGTACATAGAACAGGACCTTCAAGACAAAACAACTCATGCATTACAAGGTGGGAGAGAACTTACTGCTTGCTCTAAAAAAACCCATAAATAATGCCTCGTATAAATACAAAAATGACATAATCATTATAAGGTAGGAGGGGAAAGAACTTACTGCTTGCTCTTCAGTTACTATAGCCTCCGCATTCTTGCTTCCCGGACACCGTGTGACGACGGATTGGTGGCACCGCTTGTGGATGACACAGGTACATACTTGACATTGATAACCTTGTTTCCCAATGCCCCAGATAAACTCTCTGCAGTGGGAGCAGAACGTAGGTTGTCGAAGGAAGGTTGCCATGAACTTGTGACCATTGACCTGGAAACAGAAGGTGAATTAAACATCTTTTCAAATTAACTACAATGGTATATAGTTTATTCCCAAGATATTGAAAGTGTGGCACGTACTATCTACAATATATAAGGTCCTACAAGGAATGTGTGAATGTGCAGTTCCTCAACAAACTATTGACACTTTCTCATGATGGCATCTAGAACCAAAGAAAGTGTCACCATTTAAACAACTCAACTCACGTGAATCATGGTGTCAATATTACAATTATGACGTCAAATGCAGTGTGTATCAGAATATCCATACAATATAGCCATCATACAAAAGAACTAACTATATGGAAACTGGTCTACTTCATTCAATAATTATGTGTCTAATATAATTTACTGTTTCAAGAACTAATTTATTTGTTAAAAGATCTTAGATATTTTTGGAGAGAGAAGACTGTGCTCAGGATTTCACATACAATAAAATACTCAATAAACATTAGGTGTGGTATTCCTCCAATATATAAATGTTTGGTGTATTACATTGACTGTATTCCAGATATAACACAATGCATCCTCCACACATGAACACACATTCCCACCAGGAGTGAGTCCGCCTACCTGGTGTACCCTCCGCCTCATGGCCCCTCGGCGCCGGTTGAAGCCTTGACGCTCCCTGAACTCCCGAGGGCGAACACTTCCATCCTCTGGTACTACCCATTTTAACTCAATTACTACATGTAGTTTCCCCTGAGGTTCCAAGTCCAGCTGGAAAACAGAATATTACATGTCAGTACACAATGGTTTATAACTTATTATTAATCAAATTACACATAACAAGAATAGGCTACCAGGTTCACAATTAATAGTTTTCCTAACTCCTAACCTAACCTAACCTTGCCATGCTACAAACTGCTATCTATGCTTGTGGTAAATTAACAAATACATGTGTGTTTGCTGTGTTTTTCTTATTAACATCTCTCTAAGAAGTAAATTACACCCAATGCCAGTTAATGAAACAGAAAGTCAAACAACAACATTGACATACACACATCATACAATACCCATTTTTTATTTTAATTGAAGAGTATAACACCCCATCCCATTAATTATATATGTATGGGGCACATTATACTTCCTCTTCCTTATATTTTTATCTGTAAGGCTGTCGCAATACTACTTGTAGGAAAGTTTTATCATACACCTGATAACAGTATAGATAACTGACGGTACCTGATATCACATAATGGTACTGGGACACTAGACTCAGACAATAAGAACAATTAAACATGTTGAGATGTTAACACGAACACACTCCACTATTAAAGTCTCATCTCACCTGATAAAAGTTATTCAATTTTATGGAAAGTCAAGATATTTTGTGTAGCCAATACTTAAGAATATAAGGAGGCTGCAAAAGGTCAGTTGATCTACACAAGGCAGCTCCTGTGCACCTAACACTTACCACTTACTTGGGTGGCATATAATACACAAACATTAAGTGATTCATCTTGTTTGGAAAGGTTGTGTAAGGAGTCTGTACAAGGAAGACATTGGAACAGGCAAAGCTATTTTTTCATTGGACTTCCAGTGGATATAAGTATTAACAATGGACGGGCACAGTACTAAGATTAAGTATTTTATCATAGGACTTCCAGTGGATATAAGTGTTAACAATGAACAGGCACAGTACTAAGAGTTATAAAAAAAGTCCATACATAGCAACAATGAAGAAGATGAAAAGATGGCAATAGAAGAAAAGAGAAGTTTTTACAAGAATGAACTGTGGTTACTGTATGCATAACAGATGATAGGTAAGTGTTAGATGCACAGGAGCTACCTTGTGTAGATCAACTGGCCTTTTGCAACCTCCTTATGTTCTTATGTTCTAAGGATTAAGTACCAGACCAGGGTAATGACAACGCCAAAGACTGATGCAGACACACTATGTACTCCAGAAAGTATATCTCAAAGCAAAATAAAGAGACACAGATGAAAATAGATCTGTTTTAGAGTGGTAAAGAGTGGAAAACTATACAAGGGATCAGAGTATGGATAGGGATGACAGGTGGGATGGCTAAATATTGAATTATTCCAAGGGTGGGGGACAAGGAGCTGCCTCGTGTAGGTCATTTAACTGGCCTCTTGCAGTCTCCCCATTTCTTATGTTCTTATGTAAAAAAGTGGTACAAAGTGGAAAACTATATAAGCAATATGGAATGAAGTGATGTAAATATAAGGTTTGTTTATGGACAGGACAGATAGTAGTCAAGAATGATGATGATGATAATGATGATGATGATGATGATGGTGATGATGATGAAAATTAATGATGATGATGAAAATGCACTAGACATAGAACAAATTATTAATCCTAAAAATATATCCTACACAATGAGCACTGGTAGAGGATAATAGTAGTAATAGTAATAGGAATGGTAATATAATAGTAATGGTAATGTAGTATAGTAATAGTAGTAGTAATAGTAGTAGTAATGGTAATAGTAATAGTAGTAGTAATGGCAATGTAATAGTAATACTAATGTAATAGTAGTACAGTATACATTGCATCTAGAGAGCAGTGCTTTACCATGCAGGCGAGTGAGGAAGGTGCTCACTACAACCACTAATAGAACAGAATGAAGTCAATTGAGTGCCACCCGCCTGCTCCTCCACATGGCTGTACCACTACACTCTACACTCTCCCTCCACCCTCCACTCACATCTACG
This sequence comes from Cancer borealis, assembly GCA_036785275.1. Lineage (NCBI taxonomy): Eukaryota > Metazoa > Arthropoda > Malacostraca > Decapoda > Cancridae > Cancer > Cancer borealis. The sequence goes on along the minus strand of JAXIVD010000527.1, from coordinate 52,045 downwards.
TTATTTAATACTATACTAAGTGTGCTGAGAATCATTACTATTATGTTTAGCGTATGAGTTATTCTATTAAGTTTTCTATTATATACTAACACTAGAAATTATAAGTATATCTCATAGCAAAATCTATAGGTAAGTTTGCCTTTAAAAATACTCCTTATAAACAATACATTTCCTTTCCTTAGTCACTCCTATAGACTCCTCCCAACACATTTCCTTTCCCTAGCCACTTCTGCCACTTCAACAAGGCTTAAACACTCTACTAAAACTGTTAAAAGGAAATAATCAACCATCCAATTATTTGTTGCATAAGGGAAATCCCTATTGATACGAAAATACACTCACAGAATACACTCCAGACTATAGATCTATGCTGTGATGTGATGTGTGTGTGTGTGTGTGTGTGTGTGTGTGTGTGTGTGTGTGTGTGTGTGTGTGTGTGTGTGTGTGTCACCTATCACACCAGAATAAAAAATGACAAATAAAAAACAGTACAGTTACCTACAATAAACAAATGACCTATCTATGTACATTACCATGTATATATATTGCAAAACTACAGTCTAGGTATTGTATAAGGAATTGATAACTTTACTGTATTATTTCATACTTTTGTTAATAATGTATAAGTACGTAATTGTATTCCTTCATGTTATATGTTGTATAATCTGAAGCCAGAGTTACGAGGACACATTGACTACAGCAGTGCAGAACAAAGCTTAATAATGAATAATAACTAATGAATAATAACGAATAGAAATGAATAGAAATGAATAGTAATGATATACAGTAGACACATTGGATGGAATGATGTTAAAAATATATTCATCATTAAGAAAAAGGTTGAAACATTTTTGGTATAATATTACAATTGAAATACATAGTGTCAGAGGTTGAAAAATAATTGATATAAGTATTACAATTGAAGTATATATTGTCAGAGGTTGTAACTACTATATTGTTTTTCATAAGTAATACTCAAGTGTACGTATTGTGTTATCTTCATACACCATTATTATCACTTCACAACCTTGACACACAGGATATGATTCATTACTTCGTTTCCTTTTCACAAATATTACACTATAAACGTTTTGGGAAGCAGTGATAGGTAAGCTTTCCGTAACTTTTGCTCAATCGTATACTAGTAATGGAAAAAAACCTAACCTAATATATGAAAAATAAAACTGAACCCTATAATATCTCTCTCCCATGTTTTGCCAGACCATAGTAATACTGATGATGATGATGATGGCCTAATGCTACCCTCATTCTGCACCTCCTCACCACATACTACATACGATATCAAAGGGAATATACACTTGTCAACTTACATCTATACGTCTAGTACTTTATATTGGTAGTGTCTCTCTGTCCTCTATACACTTATACACAACTTTGTACATGTTAAGTTGTATCTATACTCTATATGTTCATTACTTTATATTGTTAATGTTCCTCTGTTCTCCATACACTTATACACAAATCTGTACATGTCTGGTAAACATGTAAGGCAATTGAACTCGAGTTGACATTAAATTTGGTAAGAATGGATATCATTTATCAGTGTTATATACCTAAGTACAGCTGACAATGTGTAAATGTTCTGGTGTCAGTACAAATGGTAATCAATCTGTACACCATCTGTAGGCTTAGTGTAACCTAACCTAACCTAACCTAACCTAACCTAACCTAACCTAACCTAACCTAACCTAACCTCACCTCACCTAATGCATGACAGGTGTTGGAGTATTGTATGTACAGTTAGTAGATGTTCAGGGTAACTTAACAATAAAATAGTATTCAATAGATTACTACTGGGGTTGTAATATGTAAATAATGATAACTATGTATTTTTTCCAACCTTTTTATAACTTTCATTAGCTACTAAAAAGAGGAGTTTTAAGACACTCATCTTCAATCTTTTGGGAACTTTTTTAGGGGGTGAGTTAGGCGGGAGGGAGGGATGACATTCTTCTGAATTTAGTAGATATTGAGCTATTTATCTTTTTTCATATAGGAGATAAGGGTATATATGCCTTATATTAATAGATGTAAGATAGAATTTAACAGCGATTTCTTGTCAAGTGGAAGGATGGAATGTTTCAGAAATACTAAAGGATGAAAACATTAAAGAATTGGAATGTGCAAAGTTGAAGAGTATGATGCTACAGTATTATGGAAGTCCCTTGACAAAAATTATAATGAAGAGCTTTTAATAGATAGTTAATAGGCATGATACAATAGTTGTGTGGTAAGATTTGACTAGCATTAATCATAGAGAAAGTGTGCCAATGAACATGATATAATATAATAGATAAGAGTGATGATATGATAATAGTTACGATAATAGTTTAGTTGTCTTAAACACTCTTGTCCAAACCTTTTTAAATCTTTCCTTGTGGTGAAAAAAAATTACACAACATAAATTATCATCACCATCAATTATTTTAGTGTAAAACAAACGCCTTACCCCCTCAACCTTTTCCATGCATCAATATCAGCTGTTTATCTATTCCAGGTCACCCTAGCAAAGGTTTTGACCTCATCCTTGCATCTAGTTATATGGTCACCCTAGCAAAGGTTTTGACCTCATCCTTGCATCTAGTTATATGGTCACTCTAGCAAAGGTTTTGACCTCATCCTTGCATCTAGTTATATGGTCACCCTAGCAAAGGTTTTGATCTCATCCTTGCATCTAGTTCTATGGTCACCCTAGCAAAGGTTTTGATCTCATCCTTGCATCTAGTTCTATGGTCACCCTAGCAAAGGTTTAGATCTCATCCTTGCATCTAGTTCTATGGTCACCCTAGCAAAGGTTTTGATCTCATCCTTGCATCTAGTTCTATGGTCACCCTAGCAAAGGTTTTGACCTCATCCTTGCATCTAGTTCTATGGTCACCCTAGCAAAGGTTTTGGTCTCATCCTTGCATCTAGTTCTATGGTCACCCTAGCAAAGGTTTTGACCTCATCCTTGCATCTAGTTCTATGGTCACCCTAGCAAAGGTTTTGGTCTCATCCTTGCATCTAGTTCTATGGTCACCCTAGCAAAGGTTTTGATCTCATCCTTGCATCTAATTCTATGGTCACCCTAGCAAAGGTTTTGACCTCATCCTTGCATCTAATTCTATGGTCACCCTGTACTCTAAGCCTCTATGATCTTTATCAATGCACTGCTTGTAGCCTCACACCCAGTAACAACACACTATTATACTGATGTATTATGTGACTGCACGTGCTGATCATGTCATTGAATTTGTAAAGGTAGACTATATATTAACAGAAAAAAAAAAATCTAAGTAGGTGAATTATGAGTAAAAAAAACTGATGCATAGCTCATGTAATCTGGCTTGAACTGCGAAAGGCACGAGCTTAGAGTGTAATAAAGTAGAAGTAAGACTTTCAAAATTCTACAGGATTCACTATTCACATTTCACTTACTGAAGGATAGATACATTAAAAAATTGTAAATAAATAAGACCCTATCCTTTCCTTGTACATGAATGATGGAAACAATAAAGGTAATATAAAGTCTAGTGGATAAGAATGATAATTAAACTTACTGCTTTAACAAAATATTATCCATAATTAATTTTTGAGAATTCTGAAAACATTATATTCAGTGTCCTATACATTCCTATAGATAATCATAACCTGATTCATATCATTCTTATGGGTAAGGTAGCCTAGTAACAAATGTGGTTATTCTGTCTCTTATTCTAATACTGCATAAGATACATAGTGTTACATTAGGTTTCGTTTTGATATGCTCTCACTGCTACGAGGAAGGAGTAATGGACTTAGACTGACTGTGTATAGCTGTAAGTAACAACTGCTCTGAACTGATCTGTCTCTTATTCTAATACTGCATAAGATACATAGTGTTACATTAGGTTTAGTTTTGATATGCTCTCAATGCTACGAGGAAGAAGCAGCCGTGAACGCAGGCCAATGGACTTAGGACTGTGTATGGCACCTCAATACTTCATAGAGGCATTGGCAGCTTCGTAAAGTTAACCGTATACTGAAACATTAACAGTATGTATTCTGCGCAGTACTAAAATAATACAGATTAGTTTGGAGCTGTAGCAATGCAGATAAATATACATTCTTGACAGGAATTGAATAAGAAAGATTACAGAATTTCAAGTTCCTCCACAGTACTAAAATATATGGATCAGTTTACAGCTGTAGTTATGTAGATTAACATACATTCTTGACAGGAATTAAACAAGAAAGATTGCAGGATTTCAAGTTCCATCAATCGAGTAAGAGAGAAGAAAATAAGAAGACAGTCTGTTGGAAATAATAATGATTAATGAAACTGATTTGCATTAAATTTAATAGATGGATTGAATGGCCCTGAAAAGATATTACCTTCCATGGAGCAGGTTAACAAAAGGAAAAAATACATACATACTTATACTTATCAAATCCAGAGCTAATAGTATTTACAAACATACTAACACAAGAAGCTATAATAGGGGATACTAAAGGATGGTTAAGGATAATCCAACACTATATAAGAAAACCTGTATGGTGAATAAACTGATAACTGATGATAACTGACGATTATAAATTATTTGCACCAATATTGTGTGGGTCCAGCCATCCATACACTAAGAATTGAATGTAATTATAAACATTTACAAGACAATAATTCTAGTGTGTGTGTGTGTGTGTGTGTGTGTGGGTGGGGCATCCATACAGGTGAAGAGCATTGTACAGCACAGGAATAAAACCAGACTGTATGGGTGTGGGAGGACTAGAGAAAGTCAATTGTGTAAGTACAAGGTGACTGATATTTTTTCTTTTTTTTTAGAAGAGGACCTAACATGAAAAAAAGGGAGTGGAGGGTGATGTCTATAGGTGTGATTGAAGACATAAGTAGTTGTTAAGTGTATGATAGGCACTAGGAGTCTAATAAAAGTGTCAATTTATCATGATTACTTAACTGGCACTGACACCCTCCTTCCTTCCTCCCTCTCCTACATCTACTCCCTTCAACTAGTATACATGAATATCCTTTTATAACCGAACCAGAATGAGACTTACCCACATATCGGCGTGGGTCTTGTTATCGCCACATATTTCATCGAAGGGCACCGTGGCAATGGCTACGAAATCGTCATTGCCAACCGTAGAATCATGGAAGATTTTGAGGCCGAGTTGGGCGGCTCCATCCACCTCATGCTCAAACCACTCATTCCACACGGGGGCGAAGGTCCTCTGGCGGGCTTGTGTTTTATTCCAATGCACTTCGTCCACATCTAAGCTAACATAGGGATCCAAGGTTTGATCTTGTGGCCCTTTTCCAACTCCTGCCACTAAGAAATGACGACTCATACAGTCGGTACGGCGCAGATCTGTAGCTTCGCATATTTTCACTCTAATGGTGCCCGTGAACATTGCCTGTGTATTTCTGATCAGTTGCTCACAAGCCCTGTATCACCTTACGAATAGGTCCCAGTAGGGCATAGGGAAATAGGATAAAACTGACTGTAAAGCCGACCGTACTGTCACCCATTCAACACCATTCGATAAAACTGGTGCCTCATTAAGTGACGTCATGGTGTTGCGGGGACCGCCCAGGCTGGCCCGCTACCGCTAGGAGTTTCCCGCAAAGTAGCCCAAAAGATAGCCCAGTTCTGGCCACCAAAACCATTGTACACAACACTAATATACAGATTCACTTGTATATATGTACATGAAAATAGGTTATTAAGAAGATATCTAGTGATAATGACATGCATATGTCAGAATCACTCACTCCTTTGATAGTTTTTATACAAAAGAAATGTAGCTGGATAATTGTTGATTATGCCTACCAATAACATCTATATAATCATAAGAAAGGGATATAAGCTACACATGATGAATAATTGATATTATCTCCTAAATCAGATGATTTATCGAATGAAAATTCAATAGAACCCAATAATATATGGTTTAGAAATCCGTGTTTCAGCAAGCATCATCCAGTAATGTTAAATATGTGTATTATGTAGTTATTTTCTATAATTATTGTTACTAGACATGTTTCTGATTTTCTATTTCCTTTTAGAACTATTAAGACTAGCCCAGTTGGGCGTGAATCTGCATCCGCCCAAAGATGACGCCATCGCTCGGCGCACTTTGTACCTCGCATTGCACAATATACATCACCAACCTCTACACCTCATTACAAGATTAATTAAGGATGAAAGTAAATAATCACAGTGTCAAACTAATTACACCATATGTGATCAAAGACTTCCGATATGAAATGAGTATTCAATCTTATACCTAGGTGGGGCTGGAGCACCTTAAGTTTCGCACAGTTTACAGGGAGAGACTGGTCAAGGGCTGCAAGAATGTCTGCTAACATTCTTACAAAACGAATACATCATTTGTAACTTAAGCAAGACATTAATTCCATTAGTGTCCTCGAATACAATGCAGTAATATCACCAAAAGAAAAAATATTCTCTCACGCTCCGAGAAAACAGGGCGAGTCTATACATGTTACAGATCTTCTTCGTCTTGTTACAAGTAGTACTACAAAATAAAGTTACAAGTAAGTGGTGCAATTGGCAAAATAATTCATAAGCTTATTCAATACTTCTAATTGAAATTTCCTCTATACACAGCATCATATCAAAGTACTTATTATGTAGCCTATAGCCATTACACGCTTAAACGGACACCATATTACTTTCAGGAAGGAGAGAGAGAGAGAGAGAGAGAGAGAGAGAGAGAGAGAGAGAGAGAGAGAGAGAGAGAGAGAGAGAGAGAGAGAGAGAGATAATATATATATATATATATATATATATATATATATATATATATATATATATATATATATATATGTAAACCTGTAAGTACTGTCACTGCGTCTATATCTTGGGTTATACACAGTTAATTTTGTTACGCAAGCGGCAAGAGGACGCATTAGTATTTTTCAAAATTGCTTTACAAGTGAATAAATAAATAAAATAAATTAAATAAGAAAAATGCTCAATATATTAATTGCTGCCGCGCTGTCCTAAAGCCTAAAATGATGTATGATAACTGAATAGGCTACATCTGCATCTTCAGTTATTTTTTTTTTCAATTATGGCAAGGGAAAAAGGGAGATAAAAATCTGAAATATTTCCCCCAACTGAAACTTCCCAGGATAATTAATTGCTTCGGTAAGATAAAGAAGCTGGAAAAAAAATCTGGCACAGTTACACGTACAGTCCATATTATAATAGCCTTCAATTTATCAATTTCCCTCGATATACATATTTCTATCACTTTATTAACAATGACCCCGAAACATGGCATAAGTTTTGCAATACCTCTCAGCAATAAAAATTCCTCTACTATTACTAGCTCTTCCTAAAGATGTGCAAATAAAATCCCTTTTTAATATTCTGGTATCCAAATCCTTCATCAAAGTGACCGTCGATGATACACGGGAAAGAAAGTTGCGAGATTAAATAAAAAAAAATCAATAAAATAAAACATTATAGCTATAACTAGGTAAAATCATCTGATATATTGCACTTGTATATATATTTCTAAGAGGACACATTAGCTAGGTAGCATTGCCTCATTCATTCAAGGGATATAAAAGTTAACATATCTTTACAATTTGGTGCGTGACCAGGCATCGTGAGGAGAGCTTTATGAGTTGTTAAGATTCTACTGCGATAAAGATGAAATCATGATGGACAATATTGAGATACGAGTGACCAAGGTGTTAAGAAAACTTAGGCTTAATCAAAAATACACATAATACATACACATATAGTACATACTAACATAGTACATGACAACCTAAGTCTTCTTACCACTCGTTGAATGGCGAATCAATAATGTTGCAATAGTTTAAACGCTTTTCTCCAACTCTTTTAAACTTACTAGCTTTCTAACTCAAGCTATATAATTACAATGTTTTTTCATCCTTGTTATATACTGGATAGCATGCAAGAACCTGTTTCATCATAATGTCCTGACAGAGTCCTCGTTATGCCGCGGAAAGAAGAGAGAAAAAGTTTTGGAAAAAAGTACTGGAAGCCTACTCGAGGCAAAGCCAAACTATATCAACTTTTAGCTACATTTTCCGGTAAGCTTTCTCTACATAGCATATTTGTTTTAAATTCCAACAATTCTGCATATTAATTATCTTTAAATGTAGTCAATTTAGTTTCAGAACATAAATTAAGCCTCTCGGAGTATTCTAATTAAAGTACTGATAGCAAACAAATTATTACACACACTTTGAAGTAGATTTGTTATGGAAGTAATAGTTAGTTGTGAAGAATGAGACTAAAACTTTTGACATTACTTATCAGTGTTCTTCAGACGCCTTGGTTAAAAATATAAAATTCTCACCAGGCGAAGTGTTACAGAAAATACATGAAGATTAAGGAAAGACATATAAGGAAATTAACTAATTCATTTGATAAGAGAACAGTTGGAGAGGTGAACTTGATAGGAAATAGATGAGAGTACAAGGAAGCAGAGCAAAAAGGCAAAAGGAAAAGTATACGTATGAATAGAATAGAAAGGTCAGCGATTGTAGGATTTTCAGATGGACACCTTCTACAAATCACAAAACAATATACAGACGTGACATTTAACACCCACTAATATCTACAATGGGTTGACATTTAGGTAAGGTAAGTAAAAGTGTTGAGAGGCACATAATACCACATTGAAAGGAGGCGCGGGCCGCGGCGTCGTTTTCTGCGGCGGGATCGATGGCTGTCCCCGCAACACACCGGCGCCTCGGCCTCCACCACACTCTAAAACACACTTTAACACTTTGACTTGTGGGAGAAAGTCGTCTGCGGATTAGTAAGATCCATGCACACACACGCCTGTCTGTCTCTTGTCAATGTACATAACAAAACTTATTATATAAAAAAAATCCCCACTTTCTATATAACACTTTACAAAGACGTCTGATAATAAATAAATATAAACCTCCCATATATAACACTTTACAAAGACTTCTAAATAATAATAATGACCACAAAAAAATTGTACATATACATAATAATAATCATAACTGAACCAACATAGAGTTATTATGAATGTAAACGAAACATTGAGAAATAAAATGTTACCCCTAACTATTATATTATTGTTTCAGATATAGTATAGAAATGGCAGGAGTGGGTGGCGTCAGATGCTGCTCTCGTCTCCTACACCTGGACCGAGCTCTATTAAGGACCAGGTGAGACTAATACATCCAGGTGCCATACATAAGAGTAATAATATCAAAAGTAGAAAGTGACATGAATCTCCAGCTTGTCCGTCACAGTCAGCTGATTGGACCTTTAAAAAAAAAAAATTATTTTACCTCTATTTGTTACATCAATTCTTATATGAATTTCTGGTTCATAATCTCGTTTTGGTAAATTGTTTTATATGTGGTTATTGTATTTAATGTATTATTTGGCATTTATTAACTCTTTCTTATTCTGTTATCTATTAACTCGATGTTATTGTGGTGGTATTACGTTTTTTCCCCCAGGAAGTTTTTAGAAAGAATGATCAGGAAAGTGTATTTCTCTTGAGCAATTTATTAAGTGAAAAATATAACACTAAATTATCTATAGCATTATTGTGAAGATGTAAAATAATATCATAGTAATTTACGTACTGATGGACGGATTTATGTAATGTCAAACAATTATAATGCATCCCAATTGTCATGTGATTGTTAGTATGTCACACACCATCTACATCAAATTAATGAACCTAAATGTGTAGAATGGAAATGCATCTGAACTAAGCAATAAAGGTTATGTAACTATATTAAGATTTACAAGTGGCAGCTAAATAGAGGATTAATTACCTCACCATTAGTGGAGAAATTACATATATTACCTATACTTAATCCTTTCTTCTTATTTAAACAAACAACACTAACTAACTGTACAGGATAGGTTAAAAATAAAGAAATCACCTTGCTAATATTAAATGATTCCTAAACACCTTTACCTATTCCTCATTTTTTTCTTTCAATTGAAATATCTCTACTTTCACTCCAGAATTCCAGTTTCAAGATATGGCAGCTTACTCTCACAATCACCTGCGTTTTTGAGACAACAACCAACTTCCTCCTCAACTTCCCATGCTGAAACCCCAAAAACTACAGACTCTTCTAAGGATCTCCTAATTAGTGCATCATGTGTAACCCGACTGAAGGAAATCATCGAGAAAGAAGACCAATCCTTTCTTCGAGTGATTGTTGAAGGAGGTGGCTGTTCAGGATTCCAGTATAAGTTTGACCTTGATACTGAGATGCAGGAGGATGATAGGTAAGGACATTTTTTCACCCATAATAATAGTGATGCCTCTTGATTCGAACTTAAATAGTTCTTTTCGGCTGTTCGAATTGAGAAAATTCGAATTAAGAAGCAATTTTTACCATTGAAATTAATGTAAAAACAATTAATCCGTTCCAGTTTATTTTAAATAAAAAATGATTTACCAAACACTCCTTTAGCCACATCAGCAGCCTTTATTGTCTCTTTGTGCTTCAAAAATGTGCAGATCGTAGACTTGGCCATCCCGTACTGTGAGGCCAGGTCAGAAACACGAACTCCTCTCTCATGTTTTTCTATTATTTCCTTCTTAATTTCTATACTATAGCGCGTCAGCTTCCTTCCACTGTCACTTTTCACTTTCTTGGGAGCCATAATGAGGGCCAATTTCAAGAAATTATGCAAAAATATCAAGCACAACAGAGAGAGAGAGGTGTTCACAGCGGAGAAGTGCAAGTGAGATTGACCGATTGGCGGGAAGGCGGCGTCGGCCGCCGCGTGTGTTTGTGTTCGGATTGCAAAACCGCGTTCGGATTGGAAGACAAAATTTGTTCGCCAAATGTGTTCGGATTGGGAAGTGTTCGAGTCAAAGTGTGTTTGAATCAAGAGGTACCACTGTAGTGCCTTAACTTATATCTAACTTAACCTATATATGAATTAAGTACGATATATTAAAAAAAAAAAAACATTTGAATTTGTGTGGTAAAATTTCTTTGATTGGTAATACTAAATGCAGCTTTTTCTGTCCTTAGAATATTTGAAGAAGATGGAGTGCGTGTTGTAATAGATGAGACGTCACTTGACTTCGTCCGAGGCTCTACCATAGACTACCACACTGAACTGATACGAGCTGCATTCAGGGTTATTGATAATCCTCAAGCGGAAGGCGGCTGTTCATGTGGAGCTTCATTCGCAATAAAATTCTAGCTTATTGCTTGACTATGTAAATATAATCTGTATTTCATAGGTGTAGAGGGGCCAGGTAGCTCTGTGATAGTGCTTGGTTGGGTAGCAGCCAAATGGTTGTGAGTTTGATCCTGTGTTACAGTAGCTTCTTGATGAGAGTGATAGGACTCTCTTAATAATCCGAGCTACCTAGGTCGGCTTTAATCACCATTTTTAATTATAGGTGTACAGTAATAATGTCTATTTATCTATCTATATATCTGGCTTGTATCTCCTTCAAAGGGAGTTAACTAAAACAAGGTGATTAGGGTTCGGAGAGACGTTACTCTCCCTCCCTGTCTGTGCCTTGTCCTTTCAATGGAGAGAATACAGAGGAGGGGCTTCCCAGCCCCCTCTCTTGATTGCCTTTTACAAACTGTAGGGAATGTGGTGTTAGTATTCTTGCAGCTCTCACCTTGGCTATGGAATGAGGTAGCATGATTAAACTACAAAAAAGCCTTTGACTCAATGGAAACCGTAGCAGTTATGAAAACGCTTAGAAGACGGTGTAGATAAAATATATATTATGGTGTACTTATTAGATTTTCGGTGGAGGAAATCAAGATTATATAATTTTCTGCTTTGTATTTATATACAATGCATGTGTCATGCTGAGGAAGCATACTGGCCATGGTATATTAACCGTTACAGCACAACATTCTAAAAGAGAATCCACTTAAGAAACACAACTTAAATGCATACCTATTTGATGTGAAGGAGACGGCTATCAGGTGACACGCCTCGAAAAGATTCCCGAGTTAAAAATTCAGTTTGCTTTTTCCATGATGGTGGTTGAACTGGAACTAATTCCTCAGAAGAGCCTGCTGGAGTAATAGTACGTACACTAATACATGATGAAGTCAAAGCATCGCTGGTAAAGTCAGCTTCACTTAAAAATAATAATGGAATTATCATGAACAGCTGCTTGCACATACTAAGTATTCAAATTATCATAATGTGCAGCAACATTTTCATGGCGAATATGTTCATTGAAACACTATAATACATCTTTAAGAAGCTACTACCTGTTTCCTCTAGAACTGATCACCTTAAGTTGGGATGCATGAAATGATAGAGTTTGTACTGTAAGTAAATATTTATTTCTTGATTTTCCTCAGTATTATTTATATTCAGTTTCCACATCAATGGTATCAATAATACAGTTGTATCTTGAGATACATAATTGTATATTTTTATAACTCATAAATTATCAGTGAATAAATATATATAAAGTATGTATCTATTTGAGGTCCTTCTTAGTAGAAACACAATAATATATTAGTTAAGGCTTCTTTCATGTTGATGGTAGTATTCAGAGATTACTGTCTAAAAACTAAATCAATTATAAGTATTGGATTGATTAATAAATTAGGAAATAACCAAGAATTATATTCTTAGTCAAATCCATGTGGGCGTAAATAATTTAAGTTGTGGTTTTAATTTGGAAATGTGGTTACATATTGTGATATAAAGCCAAATTTCATAGTTATGATAACATGGGTTTGAATTAGATTAATTTAAGTTTTTCTTGTTCTTTTTCAGTGAATCTTATATTTTCATCTGTGATCGAAACTGCATAGCAAACAAGACACATTAAATATGGTGTTTGCTTTGCTGTTTAGTGTTTAATTATTCAACTTGTATATGGAGTTCAACTTTACATAATGTGAGTACATGATGTGGATGAGGATGATGATGATAATGAATATGATTCCCATACACCAAGAGATTAAATAGATCTGAATTTGGCTTCTTAAGTTTCAATAACAATAACTATAACATAACAACAATAATAATAATAATATAAATGTGGTATTACAAGTGAAAATGGTTAGGAATGTAACTCTGTGACCTACAATTAGTGGTGTGCTAATAGTTGGAAATCCTAAATGTTAATTCAAGGAAATAACTAAAGCTTGGTACGGTGTGTAATTAATTTCAGTCTAATGGTTGATGATAAATGGAGATAATATAGTTATGATAATACTAATGCTGCTGATGATGATAATGGTGATGGCAGTAAAAACAATATACACAACTTCAAAAGTCAATTCTATCTACAATTGTCTTCACAAAAATAACTCAATTTTTGGTTTCACCTTTATCACTTCTTGCTCTTCTTACTCTGAAAAAATAATAATAATAAATAATGTCAATTAAAGCAATGTTTGCATGCTATATATAAACAAACATGGAAAATATTTCATTATCATGGCCTTACCTTGGCTTCAAATGTTAGATGTTCTATTAATTCAGACTGTGCTGTTAACTTTTCATTCAGATCAGCAAGATGTTCTGACATGGTGGAAATCTGCTCCTCATAGTTTCTGAAAAATTGTATTGATAATGTTCATAGTCAGTATTTGATGTATGATCTATCTATCAGGACAAGACATGTGTACACACACACACGCGCACACACACATATACATTCCTCTCGCTTAGCACCTCAGCCTCATAGAAGAAGAGTACATCCCAGCCAAACACTGCAAATATTTATACAACGGAATAAAACAACACAAACACACCTGGATGTTGTTTGTAGGACTTCTTTCAGTTGATTGACTCTTTCCCGATGTTTGTCCATTTCCTGTTCACTAGAAGTCTTGGTCTCATCACTTACAGCTAAACGTTTCATTAAGGACTCACACTGCAATGACAGATTTCAACACATGAGTAATGAAAATGGTTTTGTTTAGATATATTGTGGTAGAACGAGATAAAAAGATTTTCAAAATAACCCAAGAGAATAAAGGTTAATATAATATAATACTATACCTCATTTTGATAAAGAGCCGCTTGACTTGTTGCCGATGTGAGTTGCATGTAGAGGTGTGAACAGCGATTAGTGAAATGACTTCTAATATCTTTCTCCCTTTCATCCAGTGCTCCTTCACAACCTTGCACCTCACCAATCTAGGGAAAAAAGGAAATAATTCATAATAAGAATACAAAATATCAGCTTTGACTCGCATAAAAGCTGACAGTTTATACCACTGACACAAAACAAAGGGAAAGGAGTATGCATGTGAGTTTATATTGCATTATTTACCATTGATGTTGCAGAGTTGACAGAAGCCGAGTGATCCTTGTGTTCTCCATCCTCCTTCAATGCCACTGGTTCACCCTTGAGCTGACCCTCCAGTTCTCGTACTCGCTGCAGCAAAATTAAAGTACCGTTCAATATGACACTTCCTACATTATTTATTTATTAATATTTTTTTTTTACACTTACCCCCACACACACTGCTTGGTAGCTCGATGGTAACGTCTCGGCCTGTCACTCGGCAGGCTCAAGTTCGCGCCTTGCTCAAGGTGCAAAGTTTCACTGATGGCCAAGCAGTTACTGTCCTCATTGAGCAAGAGGATGGGGATGTGTGTGAGTGAAAAGTGACAGCCTTACCCATAGATCGAGCTATAATGAGCTGTAAGTTCTCTCCGGGAGGGTAAAAGTTGGTGATCACGAGTCCAGCGAGTGATCCGCAAGACCGTGGTGAATTACACAAACACACACACACACTTTACACTTAGGTGATATAATTTCTACGAACACAATTAGTTTATATGATGTGAAATTCATTAAGTTTTTTTTTCACTCTGGCATTCAAATGATCATGTATTTATGGAATCCTTAGTAAGACATAAAACCTAAATTGATCGCAAGAGAAAATGTCAAAAATTTTAAATTCTTTCATTAAACTTAAAAAAACCACATTATAAATAATTTTGCTTCTGATTTCCACTAAAATACTGAAAAATAAATCATACATCCTTAGATAAAACCAAAAACCATACCAAAAACACTACTCCTGATTTGCACTAAGGTAATCAAAAAATATATTTCCACCCAAACCAAATACAATAATAAAAAAAACTTTGATATTCACCTTAGCTTCTTTTTGGTGTTTACATTGTAGAAGCTGGTGTTCAAGCCTCCAATGTTCCCTCTCTGCCTCTAGCTGGGTGAGCTTAGATGAAGCCAAAGCCAGCTGCTTCATTAAGGAGGCTTCAGTGTCTCCGAGGGTAGTACTGTCTGATGGACTTATCAATGTGCCATCGTAAAGTGCTGAGGTTCCATCATCCTTTATAATAGATTCCTTTTAGAGAATGCATTTACCATATCACGCATAAAATACATCATTTCACACACCGAAAGACAGTATGATGAAGACAGACAGATAAAAAATGGAATAGATATTGGGGTTATAAGTGGTTCCTAATGTTACACTTGCACTTACTTGCACGCCGCACAGTGAGCTTCTTGATTTAGTGAGGGAATGCGGCATGTTTGGATAGGGTGAGGAAGGTGTGCTTGGGGTGGAGCTAGTTCTGTTCCAGGAAGGCACCACTTGTTCCTTGTACACGGTTGACATCTGGCGGATGAAACAAGCTGAGAGATGAGGATGATTAGATGGATGTGTAATGCATCACTGAACAACACTTGGGATTACAGATGGTGAACTGACAGAGAAGATGGGAGGTGAGGATATTGATCTAGTAACAAAATGTGATAGAATGAGGTGATTTTAGCATGTTGAGAGAATGACAGACAGATTAGATGTAAATAGTTCAAGATCAGAGCCTAGTTGGTAGGGATTTCAGTAGTAGACTTAAGAAAACTTGGAATAAAGTGGTCTAGAAGAAGAAACTATAAATGATCTACGCATGACACTTATAACTAAACTTTATAAATTACTCGGATATTGATAGACTCTGAAATGGTCCAGAAGGATGTCGGACATTCAAGCACATACACGGAGGCTGGTGAAGGCTGCATCCTGGCTAGCTGTCATTAGGTAAACGAACCCGCTACGCACAAGCAAGTACAGAGCCTTTCAAAACTATAATAAAGTTCTGTGCTTTGACATCCCATCATATATGCATCTGAAAATGTGTTTTCTCGTCTCTTCATAAAGTATCAAATTCAACACCTTATGAACAGGATTAGGTTATAGTCTACAGTTTATACAGATTTCAACTACCAGTAATGTTACAGGAATATCATAGCTCATCAGGACAGGACTTATTTGAAAGTCAGCACTCATTACCAACACTGTATACTAACCTTGCCTGTTACACTCATTACTAACACTATATACTAACCTTGCCTGTTACAGTGGTGAGTGACGAGAGGGCGATAATTATTTCTTCACTGGCAGCCTTTGCATCATTTGATATGGAATAAATCTCCTTCTCACTCTCGGCTTTCTTCTCGTATGCACTTGTGGCTTCTGTAATCAAAGAAATACATGTCAACTTGATATTTTTACACTAGTTACGTATATCTGATTTCTATAAATTAGGAAATATCACATTTGGTAGGAAATTATTTTTTGATTGTGATTTTTTTTCCATATACCATTGCATCTGACACCCACCCATCCACACACACACACACATACATACACACACACACTTCACTCACATACACAGGAGGATAGGATTGCCAGTTTTCGTTCCTGCTGAGATAATCAGTTCACAAACTCTTGTCTTACTCCTGTACCTATTTACTGCTGAGTGAGCCAAAATTACAGTGTTTAAGAAGACAAATACATACTGTCTTCGCCTGACCTGGGATTCAAACTCAGGATATCTCAGTTGTGAGGCGAGTGCACTAACCACTACACCACCGGCTCACTAATTATAATAGGAAATATATCTAAAAACAATAGGAATTATTACTTATTACTTAAATAAGCACACACACACATACAACAGTGCCACATTTACATACATACATAACAATCACACACACACACGGACATACACACATACATACATACCTAAAAATGTAAATGTTTAGTTTAAATATAATTGTTCAAAAGAAATACTCTGAGTAGTGGGAGTAATGTCTCACCTTTGAGGGCAGCATGGAAGTTACTAAGGCGGTCACCCAACATAGATATGATGCGGCCTTGGGCACTCGGAGGCAGGGTGGAGTTGGGTGTGCCTGCAATAGTATTCACATGACTAAGAGAGAGAAGAGTCAGGCAGTGACACATTAAAGAAAGTTTATGGACAGACAGTGACATTGATTATCTTACTATAACACCGCAAGTGGTGATAAGGATTATGTATTTTTTTTAAATAATGTAATCAGTTACATCACCAAGCTTGCAAGACTGCACAGGAGATAATTATATGGTGCAAGGGAGTTACATGTAATGATGCTTAGAAAATATGCTGTTGCTGGTGACACACAGATCCTACATCATCAACATAAGTGTAATAAACAACATGGAAAACTACATTAATTATCATTGAAATATACATGTTTTCCAAAGAACATCAAAAGCATTGCTCGAGGAAGAGAAGAAATGCCTCAGAATTACAAAATGAAAGAAGGAAAAGAGATAATATTGAAAATATAAAAGTAAAAGTGAATAGGGAAGAAGAGGAGGAGGCGGAGAAGGAGGAGGAAAACCATAAAACGTAACACAATAATAAAGGAAAGAAAGAAAAGAAATAGATTAAGAAATTGTGGAGAGTTACTATACAAACTTACTCTGGTTTGCAAGAGTGGCTACGTAAGGTGTGAGTGATCCCCAGGAGGACACCAGCCGGCTGAACGCTGCACTCCACGATGCACCTGTACGGTCACCACTCGCCTGACCTTGACTCCCCTCACATATCCTGACCAAAGAAATGTACATATAAGCAATGGTTAGAATGGTGGGTTATTTAGATTATTTTCATATCTTTGTAAGAGTTGTGTTTAGTGCCTTGAGGTAAGGAGAAAAAAATAATGATAAGAGATTTCATCATTTGCTATTTAATTGAGAAGTTATTAATTACTCTGTTGTAGAAAATGATGTCAAGCCATGAGGTTATACACTATTAGATGTGTTTCCTACAGTAGTTTCATAAGTAATTTCCTTCCCTCTTTTGTAATTGTTTTGATTTCTAAGCTTAACACTCCATTGCTACTTTTGTTAGTGAATTAAATGATTATGATGACAAGTGAGACACAGGCTTACCAGTGCACCACAAGGGGCAACACCTTACGCAGACTGGCAACACAAGCATTCACGTGTTGGCTGACAGGAGATAGTCCCGTCAAGGTCTCTAAAGCTACAAAACCTTCCACCGAGGCAGTCTGAGTGAGTTGGTGGAATGATGTTGCCAGGGAGTGCCAGGGTGTGGCAGCTGACTGTAAGTGTTTTATTAACTGGAAAAAAAGTTCTGTGTCATTTCACTTCACAATAAAGATAATAAATTTAGTATAGCAATGTTTACTTTTCAAGGACAGGAAATTTATACTAATAAGATAATTGTCACTACATACTTTTTGTTGGACTTCTGACTGTTGATCATGATGTTTCACTCTGGTACTGTAACTACACAAGAATTTGGCAAATAGTTTTGACATCTCTTGAATCAAACCATCATAGGTGTCCAACAGACTCCTTGCTGTGTAACTGGAGGATTTCTCTCTTCCATTTTGTACTGGAATGTTAAGGCTGCTGGATCCAGGAGCTGAAATATTAAAGTGTAATTAATAACCTACATACTTTATGCAAGAAATCTAGATGACCAAACTATTTATGAAAAAAACAGTAACATTGCTTTGAATAGAAATGTATCCTACAGTCAAACCATAAAATTTAATATACATAACACATTGAGTAAGAGTATTATAACTAACATTTCACACTGGTAGGATGAGCACTGGTCCTTGTGTCCTGGGTGTCCTGAGATGAAGGAGTGTTGCTGCTGGCCTCACTGTTGACCTTTTCTTGTAACTTGGTGACCTGTTCCTTCAAGGCTCGCAGCTCTACCTCTCTCTGTTGTCCCACCACTTCCTGCCGAACCCTCTCACTCTCCAACTGATTCACCATATCCTGAAGAGAAATTATACAAGTTAAAACATCTTATAAAGAGAGAGTGGTAATCAATGACATGTATGTACATATGTCGAGCACAAACACTTACATTAGTAGATCTTTCTCTGAGTTGTAGCATTTCCTTGTATTTCTGTGATTCTCTCTTGGCGGCGTCCAGTTGTGTTTCCAATTCAGAAAAACGTTTACGATAATTGGTGTGACTGTCTGCAAGTTCGGACTGTAATCTTGCATTTTCTTGAATCTTTAACTGGAAAAAAGATATATTGATAATGAAAATAAAACCATCTTAAAATCTAAGTGGAATTTAATCAAACCATATATATACAAAACACAGAGAGAGAGAGAGAGAGAGAGAGAGAGAGAGAGAGAGAGAGAGAGAGAGAGAGAGAGAGAGAGAGAGAGAGAGAGAGAGAGAGAGAGAGAGCATCTTAATAAACAAAAGTGAACAACATGAATAATAAGTAACACCTACATGTAGTTCTTCTGTGAATACTTGTGTGTCAGCAACAACGCCATCCACTACTGACTCACCCTTGCCTCGTCCTCTCTTATTTTTTAGCTGCAAACATAAAACATAAATTAGTAATATATATAAATTATTTCAATCCTAATTATAATCATTACTGAAAATCACACAAAACAAAAAAAAAACACAAACACACAAAATAAAAGATTAAAATACCATTACATTTTCTTTTTAATGCAACCAAAGTATTTTAGTCAAAGCATATTATATTATTTTTCATTTACATGGCGGAATTATACAGATATACAAGAATAACTATGAGCTTTACCCCCAAAACCTCCCTTATCAAATGACTTTCTTCTATAGGGAACCGGCAATCATAAGTAGGTTTTTTTTTATAACATCTTTTATTTCCCTTGGCCAGTTCTCCAATAGCATAAAAAAAAGCACTTGGATTTTGTAATGTGCTGTATTCCACCTTAATTCTAAATGCTGGTACTACCTATACTTTCAAGACATACATGTAAAGATACACTTCAACTCTTCTTCTATAATTCCTTTCACATTGATCACAGAATCGTATCATAATTATTAACCTGTATTTCATCCAGATCTTCCTGTAGGAGTGTGAGTCTCTTGGTGAGTTGATGGTTCCTGAAGGTGAGAGAGTCGTTCTCCTGCTCAGCTTTCCTCAACACCTGATCTCTTGACTTCATTAAATCCTTGGGGAAGATATGAAAAAAAATGCAATATTGATAATCGTTTTTGCATGTGTTTATTCCTCCCTTATTTGTAAAAAGTTAGTTTTACATAGATTCAAAATTTGTTGAGATTAAAATTAGTATAACTCCTAAACTACATAAAATGACCTTGCATATTTAATACTATTTTGTATTTTGCAATTCTACACAAAGACTATATATACACAAAGAAATTAGTGACTGTAAGCTGAAGGTTAAACATATGTAAGGCAAAGAGGAGAATAAATAAAAAATGAACATAATATGGGTGATAATTGATGAGGTTTTAACATACAATTAACCATTTTTTGGGTAAGGGTATAATTCAAATACATATAAGGTAATGATAACTGTAATAGAAAAAAAGCTAACTTTGCATCATATTAATTTTGATCTACAATGATATAAAATGTTGCATCAATACTTACTGATAATTGTGTATATTTCCCTTGTTCTTCCACCACAGCTTTTTTCAACACCTGGTTCTGGGCACGCAGCTGAAATATTAAACCATATAAATATATCACTGCTACACATTCACAATTAGAAACTGCTAAAAATAATTCAAGATACATGACAAACAAAGACACAAAGACATTTATCCATCAAAATTAAATCCACATCGACATTTTGCAGTAGAACATTTCTGCAACAATCTTAAGCTGTCAAAAGTAATACAAGATACATAACTTTAATACACTGTACCAATACAAATATATTAGGAGTCATATTGGACACTAACTTATCCTTACTGATGTCAAAATTTATAACACCAAAAATAATGATGAAAACCAATAAGTTATTTCGTTTTAAGACCAAGGTGTTCATTGTTAGTAGCACTGCAAGTTAATGGAGTAAACTACGTACTGATTAATAAAAAAAAAACATCAAAATCTAAAAAAAAAAATGTCCAAAATATATAGTGGGTCAAGAAACAAATCTTTACCCAAACTACCTCATTTAACCATCACTATAACACCATACATACATTTAGTATACCCACATAATACCCTCCAACCTAACCTTAAACACCCATAGCTACACATAAACAACTACTACTATACAACCCACAAAAACAGTCACTACATTTGGTAAATTTTTACATTTTCACCATATTAGCGTGTGGCTACGAAAAAAATGGCGTCTGCACCTCGTCCAACCCCCGACTTTTAGTCATAGAAAAAAATTTGAGTTTCTAAATTAACATAACCTAACCTAACCTTAACCTACATTGACAAATAACATTCTTGTTCAAACCAAACTAAACTTTACCTTATTCCTGAAGAGAAAGTCTCGTGAGAAACATTGAATATTTCACAAACTAGGAATTTGCAACGGAAATGTAATAAAGAAAACCTTTTCAAAATTGGTCAGATAATGTATTAATATAACCCTGAATTATCTAGAACATTCAGGTGAAGATGTAAACTAATACCCTACATTATACCCTTAAACCAAACGCAGACTTCAGGTACAAATATCAGTACAATTTCAATACCTTAGAGTACTCAGTAGCGAGTTTCTGGTATTTAGCATGAAGGTCAGGTGACTCCATGGTGGTGGTAGTGATGTAGTGGTTTAGCTTGAGTGATGAGTGGTAGTGGTGATGATGAGGAGGTGGGCGTGTACGTGTAGCGGTGACAAGCTGAGTGGTGACAAACTGACTGTGGTGATGACACTTCCTTCCTTCCTACCAAAACACCTCCCTCTTTCTCTCTCTTTCACTCTCTCCTCACAGAAACCAGGAATATACATTAAAACTAGATATATTTATCCATATGTGTTTTTTATAGCATTATTACTATTATTATCACTAAATGTATGGGTAATAATCGAGGTATATTAATGTTTATAAGCGTCAAGACCAAGGCCATTCAGTCTCAGACCAAGACAAATTGAAGGTAAACACTAAACACGTTAACTGGATTGATATATTTCAGGGTTAAAATGTCAATATATGAAAGAAAGAGCTGTAGTCACCGCTGTTATTGAGATATATTGAATGGATGGTTAAATGTACAGCTGCAGTGAAGACTGAAGAGTATGTAATGAAGCAGTGAGGGAGATGTAGTGATTGTGAATATGTGAGTCTATGTGAGTGATTGTGAATATGTCTTACTTGCTTGTCCCGCGTTGAGGTGTAGAATCTCCACCGTCCCTACACTGTGCTTCACTCCTGATAGCATTAATTTGGTCAGGGATTGAGTTGCTGAGTGCTACCCTTGGAGTGTGCTTATGTAGGATGGGGAGTTCGTCAGGAATTGTCTGCAGGAACCGGTCCAACTTTCCTTTGAAGCTGTCTGTGCTGCAGTTAGTGGTGTCCCTGACGCCCCTCGGCAAGCAGTAGAATAATCGAGGGCCCTGGTTCACAAAACTTGTGGCTTGCAATATACGTGGACACAATATACTTGGACTTCGCGAAAGTCTTTGATAAGGTAGATCACGGTGTTCTTCTACACAAAGTGAGAGCCCTTGGGATTCAGGGAAAAATAGGGGTGTGGATTCACAGCTTTCTAAGCGACCAGGACACAAGCGATAGCTGTTGACGGAGCAAAGTCACAACACTCAAGTGTCTTAAATGGTGTTCCTCAAGGGTCTGTGCTGGGGCCATTGTTGTTTCTAATTATGCTGGGCGTATCTTTAAGCACTTCAAAAAAAATTCTACATAATCAGTGACTATAGTACGTAGTTAAAGTTGTATTAAAAGGGTTTCACAATGCCCACTATAGGATTGGGTTAATCAAATAATTAATCTAACATTAGTAAAGATTTTGAGATCATTAGGGAAGAAGTTGTTCGAGGTGGTAAACTTAACTACACATTATGCATCTTTTCATTCATCTACATTTACATTGAAAGGACCACTCAAGAAATTTAATTAGGTTAGGTTGTTGTAAGTGGATCCTTACTTGTATTGTATCATTAATAAATGTTTGGTGTTTATTATATATATTTCAGTATTTTAAAGCAAACTAAACGTTGTAAGAGTGGAACACACAAGACATGAAGACTGGAGGAGACTTTAGGGATCACCTGGTTGACCTTACTGATGGAGGCACCAGACCAGGGGAAGCTGCCTCAGAGAAGCAGCCACAGCGAAGGGTTAGTGGAGTAGATAAGAGGATACTTAGCTACCTGTAACACTTTATCACGCCAGAAAGGTAGTAGGGTTGAGGGATGAAGAGGGCAGCTCAGTCTGCAGGTATGTCAGTCTTACAGAAATATAGTAGATAATGAAAATATTGTGTCAAGAATATTGTCAAGTTTACATAATTCAGCTGGATCAGTAGTAGTGGTTGTAAAAAGGCAATTAGTATGGTGTAGTGATGCTTGTAATGGCACTTAAGAGTATAGACATTAATATTTCTATATCCAGTTGAAAGGTTCCTTACAGAGAGTATTAGGCCTCTTTCACATGGGCGTTTCTGTGCCTGTGCACGCATCAAACGCATTAGACTTTTGTATAGGCGTTGGCCACGTGTTTCACTGACAAACTAGCAGAATCCTGCATTCCTGTCTGAACATTCCTTTCAGTCACCCATGTACCTAGACACTCGTGTGCAAGCTGCCATTGCCACTAGTAGCCAGCAAGAATGTGTATGGCCTTACTGGTTTGGGCGTTTGCACTGCATTGTACATGCATGCAACGTGAAAGGTCCCATTAAACTCTACTGAATGTTAAAACGCAGCAAACACGAACAGGAATGCTCGTGTGGAAGAGCTTCGAGTGTTAAAGTGACAGACACCTTTCATTACTGATGCTTTGTTTGTCCTTGCATGGTCAGTCAGGCACACAAGTTATGTTAGTGAACCACTGTCTGTTTTCAGATGTAAGAAGAGAATGATTTCCCATAAAAATTTTGAAAGTAATTATTTTGTGTTGACTCTTACGTTACAGAGTACACCAGGGCGAATGAAGCTTGAGAAATGGCTTCACTCCTCCATGAAGATTGAGATGACAGACGGCAGAACTTTAGTTGGGTCTTTTGTTTGTACTGACAGAGACAACAACATTATCCTGGGTTCTTGCACCGAGCACCTCAGACCAGATGGTAAGTCATGCAATCAGTCATATATATCATGGGCTCTCAACCTTTTGCAAGCTGAGACCCTCCCCCAAAGCCGGTTCAATGCAGTTGAGGGCCCCCTTCTCTCTGCACCGCCTACTCAAATCCCTCCCCAACTATGGCACCATAGATAGATATCCCTTGGCTAGGCTACTATTGTATTAGCCCACAGTAGTAGTAGTAGTAGTAGTACTAGGCCTAATAGTAGGCATATTAGTGATTTTTTCTCTTCCATCCTGTGCTTGCGCCGCCCCGGTTGAGAACCACTGATCTATATCATTGGTGTATTTAGGTTAAAAATCAAATAATCTCCCTGAACTAGGTAACTATAGACTATATAATTCTGCTAGGGTTAATGAGAGAGCTGTCCCTCTCACCAAGAAGCTGCCGTGAGCCAGGACTGAACTCACAACCTTTAGGTCACAAGCCGACCACTGCACCACTGAGTCACCCGGCCCCCTTGTACCTAGGTTGTATTCATGGAAACTGTTATTTTTTTTGTATTGGATCAGTATTGATCATGCAATATATTAATGCAAATTAAGATATTTGTTTGATATATATATTTTTCCATACATGTGGACCAGCGATTGCTGTTCTTCCATTATAAATCATTATAGTAATAAAATATAAATGTAATCTTCATTGTATATAAGCAACAGTAAGAGGGAAGGAATGAAAAAAAAATATTTTGGTTGGGGTCACATATGCTTAAATAATTTTATAATGAAATGCACAATAAAGTGTAATCTGGAGGATACAAATGTTTTTAAAAATTTGAAATCACTCTGATGATACGATTACCATATAGTGAATACTTAGTTATTCCTGACACCAATCATATAATAATAATAATAATTTACCTTTCTCAGAGGATGGGAGAGAAGAGGAGCCTCGTGTCCTTGGTCTGGCAATGATCCCTGGCCGGCACATAGTGTCCATCTGTATTGATGAAGTGTCTCAGCCGCCCGCTCCACCTTCTAGTCTGTACTCATAATTCTATCTAGGTACACTTTGGTGATGAATACTTCTGGTCACATTACTGTTTCATTAGATCTCACATACACGTCCAATCTCACTTCTTCTGGATACTTTCTGTCAGGAGGTGGAGCTGCACCACCCACCATTGTGTGTGTGTGTGGTGCAAGGATCCTCATCACCTCCAAAGAATTAGATCAGGAAACTGATCTAATTCTGAATCCCACCTTTGCATCCTCACTAAGTATTCACACGAGCCTTGACACTGTTCCCCAGGCATGTCCAAGACCTATTAAAGTGATGTGATTGTCTTAACAGGTTGAATACTATGTAATGGTTTGCATTATTCTTCTTATTGTAGCCAATGGAGCCCAACTTTGCATATACAATACACACTAGGATGCCTTTGGTAAAAATCTAGTTTCTAAACACAATAAAATCATTACTGTTTTCAGATGAATACAAAATGTGATCTTTTCCCCTACATGAATTTCATAAGCTGCATAATGCATGCTTACTTTAGTCTAAGGAATAAATTATTGAACATAAGTATAACAGAACATAAGAATAATAAATATATAAATACCTTTCTAGCTAGTTTCATTATGCAAAGGTTGAGTAAACTCACTTATTATTTATCTAAGTAAACTATTTCACTTTTATATTACATGTCTTACAGATTCATATAAAAAACTGATTTCATGAATACATCAGATAAAAGTACATACATATTACTAATATTGTATTTTGGTTAAAATACCAACAAATCTCAATAACAAGTAGGTCATCGTTTTAACAAAATCGTCTGTCAACTACTAAGGTATAAACTAACTTTACAAATTCTCACCTCAACCTCACAATGAAGTCTCAAACATTACTCCGTGTCCGCTGGCAACCTTACCAGAGTGAGTTGACTCTCGCTGTGGGACTGGAGTTCCTTGCTTTGTTTTCAGTAGAGAATGACTACGACCATCTGGTGAACAAGAGTGAAGTCCTGATGATAGCTCACCATCATTACACACTTCTTGTTGTGAAAATGCAGTGTGCTGCACTCCTTTTGTCTTACAAGAATGTATGTTGCTCTCACCATTGTTTTTCACTATCAGTGGAACAGACTGAGTAGGATCATGACCATCTAGACAATGTAGAAGTGAGTCTGATAGTTCTGCGCTGCAATACAACTCATTGGCAGAATCCAGGGAGATCAAAGACGCCTTGGAGCACTGTCGTGAAGTGGTCTTGCTTGGTGGGTGAGAACTTTCATAAGCAGAGTCTTCTAAATCATCATCATCTCCATTTTCACTGTCACTTTTGTTCTCAAGAGGAAAATCCTTCTTCACACCATCATTCTCATCATCATCTATGTATAAAACAGATAAATCAACTGGACTATCAGTAAGGATACTGCGATTCAGAAGATAACCTTTAAACACACTTGAGAGAGATTCGTCTAAATCATCATTGGCATCACACTCTTCTTCTGAGCCTTCCTTCTCCTCAATGCCAGGGTTGTGGAGAGACGTTGTAGAGGCAAGTTTTGTTGCCAACTGAGCAAGGGAAGAAGTACTCAGGTGTCGGAAAAAGTTACCAAACAGAGATGTTGTAGAACTGGCGGAACTTAAGGTGCGTCGGAGAGATGACGAACTCCAGCGGCTTGTCGTCTTTGTCTCTCCCGTCACATCGAATGATCTCTTTTTAACTTTATCACTATTCTCGTCTTCAGAATCAGCATCTGAAAATTTTGTAAAGCACTCTTGGGAAGAACTACTCTGTATAATTGAATCTGTCTGTGTCTGATGTGTTTTTGGAGGAGAGGTGAGGAGTGCCGTTGGATTAGTAATGATTGGTGAGGTTGGTAAGTTTTCCGAAGCAGCTAACGGTTGCCTGGTGCTTGTAATGGGTGTTTGGGAGTTCTCTTCAGGGATTGCCATGCTTGATAAACTTGATGAAGAGTTTATGATTATTGGGCAACGGCTCCGTGGGGTCATTATTACTCTCTGAAATAAGATATGAGAAATTAATATTTCAATTTTCTATTATAAACAAGGTGTGGTTATGAGACACACCAAAGCCAAAGACACGACTCATGTATAATTGTACTAAATTTAGAAGTAATGATAGCTATTATTTTGATCATAATAAGCAGTACTAATTTTAACATGCTTCAGAATGTACAGTTTGGGCCAAGATAATAATGCACTGAAGCCTTGTAACCACTGTACACATGTTCACCATTCAGGCGGTGAGAATATATGCATACATGCTGCAATTCAGTACATTCTATTAATGAAGCAAACTTAACTAAACCAGAAAAAATGTATTATAAATCTCCATCATGAGCAAAGTTGAATGATCATGAATATTCAAAAATAATCAATGCTGAAAAAAGGTTCCAAGTTGCTATCTAAATGAATGAAACAATAAGGTTAAATCATAAAATTGCAATAACATTTACATCTGAGAAGAAACAAATTGATATAATACATCATAAATAATTATTGAAAGCTCACACACAGCACACAAGCAAAGTGTTATAATAGTGTTGGAGTGTGTGAGGGGAGATGAGTGAGAGTGAGAGGATTGGGGTGTATAATTATAAGATTTAAATAGACTTCTGCAAAATATATATCATTAATACAAGATAAATGCAGCAAAACATACTATCACATCATTCATCAATAATAAACAATTCAAATGATTCTTAAATTACAAAGTTAAAAAGCAGTAGTATTGGAATGATAATATTATATGCTTAAGTAGAGTGTTGTAAAAGAACCATGTTATGTCACGGTCTATCTGTCTATATACCAGGCTGACATCACTCTAAAGAGGGTAGCCGAGACAACACACACACACACTCCTCTCATTTATCCCTGCTGCTATCCATTCACTTCCATCATACACAATCATCATAGTATGGTAATATTTTTTAAATCAATATCTTCTTTGAATAATGCTAGGGAATCATTAAAAATAAACAAATATACTGTTCAAAGAAACAAAGCCATAATTAAACTGTACTTGAAAAATGAAACTATATATATTTTCAAGTAAACAAAAGTAAAATAATAATAAAAATACAAAAATAAATAATGTAAAACCCATTAATACCTGAGGAATGCTGGCCTTCATCATAGCCTGTGAGATGGGGGAGTGCACTTCCAGTAGAGGAGTGACTGGTGTGGAGGCTAGATTGGCATTCCAAGAGGGGACACTGTCTTTGCAAACATCCAAGACAGGCGGGATGGCTGCAGTCTTGTTACATTGTGGTGGTGGGGTCTTGTAGGACTGATAGGGGGAACATACTCTTCCATCTAGTGTTTCACAAGTTGAATGTAAGCAAGAAGCAGGAGGAGAGAAAGGGGACAGAGGTTCATGGCCGGAGCAAGAGCAACAACCAGAGTTTACCCGTTCATCATTCATCTTGACGGGTCCTGAAATAATCTGTTTTGTGTCTCCAAAACAGAAGGAGTTCGGATGGAATGCTGGATGAACGATGGTTGAAATAAATGACTCGGTAGCAGTGGAGGAAGAAATGGAAAGGTGGCTATTGAAAGAAGAGGATAGATCTTCAAGGGATTTTGCTTTCATTCGGGTAGGGAAGCTGAGGTCTGGGTTATGGCGGAACATACGCAGCTCAGGCGATCTGGCGGAGGGACTCTGCAACACATGCTTAGGATTAGCAGGATTAAAATGCATATTAATCATGCTTGAAAGCTGACAAACTTGATGAATGAAATTTTGTTTATTCCATGAAGTGACTATCAAAACACACCCAAGGAAGCTGCCAGTCAGAACCCATCAACTCACAGTTAGTAAATCTTCACTGTTGGTGCGTTTGACCCTAATGTAGTCAAGGGAAGAGAAAGGTTGACATTTTAGCTTGGAGGGTTTCACTGTCTTGTGGAAAAGATGTTTCTGAAAAATGTTATGAAGAAAATATTATACATGTTTTAAATGCAAAACACGTTCTTCCCCAAATTAAAAATAAATCAAAGTTATTTCAGTAATTATTATGTTCCAAAAAACAGAACAGGAGAGATTATCAGATGAACACATGCACAAAGGTATTCATTAATATCATGCAAAGGTAACATTGGACATGCATTTAAGTAAATAATAAAGATAATGATAGTGCAAGTTAATGAAGTATCTGCAAAGGCTTTGTAAGCAAAATAAAATAAAAAGCTGTGAACAAAAAAAGTTATCTTGTTAGCAATAAACATAATTTCAATACCCCACCTTGATAGACTCCCCGAGCCTCCTTCCCCGAGCTTCCTGTTTCTTGTTAACACTTTGGTTGAGCTGCGGCGTCCCAAGACCACTCGCTGTGTTGAACTGCTTGATCAACTTGCGCTTCTTAGCAGAGTCTGGCAGAGCTTGAACATAAGCATATAACTCTGCCAGAGCTACTTCAGTCACGTCCTTGTCATTAGCTTGTGCCGTCAACTCCCGGTCAATAAAAGTGAATATTGTGTTGGCCGGAGCATCCATTAGTGACCGCTGGAAACACACATTACACTAAATCATTACCTTAATTACAGCTATACAGTTTAGGTTCATACAATACAATGATTACAATTAGACTTTTACGTTTGACTTTAATCTCTTTCTCTCCCTTTTCTTGTAAGTATTCAATGGTTTCATCTATAAAAATGAATGCTTATAATAGAAAAACAACAGTTGGTTCTGATTCTTAACCTGTTTGATGATAAATAAGCTTGTGTTTGTGCTCACCTTCGATAACTGATGACTCATCTTCTTTTTGTTACTCCAATATTGCCTCACATCGTACTCCAGCTCCAGAGGAACCTTGGGAGGAAAGAAATAAAGGAGAATGACTACATGTATTTAGTTTAAACATACTAAATATTTTGAAGTGGAACATAGAACGCCACTGATTAAAGCAATTTAGATGAGGATATAGTTTTGAAGCACCTCAAAAGCAAAGGAACAGACAGATAAGGTGTGTTTGGGTACAATTGGGTTTAAATTCCCTTATTGGGCATTAATAAATATCACAGAACCCATTACCTGGAAAAGAAGAGGGACTTGCTCAATCATGAAGGCCACAGCTATGCTAAGTGAGCCTGAGAGGAACTGTAAGTCATTGGGAGTCATCTGCAACACAAAGAAAATACGAAATGCAATATTCATCCCCATCCTATGTGTAAATTTTCACTAATCATCACACACTTTTCATAATTATTAAGCCAACTGTTTTACACATGAATTAATATATCAAAACATCAACACAAAACACTTCCTAGTATAACAATAACAAACCTTTATCTAACCTACAAATGATAGATTGATTCATATAAATTACAAATCCCCTGGAACCCAAAACCCGTACCCACCTTCCGAGGGCAAAGAATATGAGGTGCAAACATAGTGCCAAGATTAATAGCAGACATGAGATTCTGTTTCTGATGTGATGCCACCCTGTGAAGCAAGATAAGGAGGTCATGGAGGAGCTGGTAGTTCTCTGGCGGCAACAACAAGAAGAGGAGCCGGAGAGCCTTAATCTGACGGGAGTGAATTGCTGCCTTCTGGTCGTTACTCATGTGGGACTGTAGCATTTCTGTATAAATAAGTATAGTTGTATTAGTAATAAGTATAGTTGTATCAGACATTAATCCATAAAGCACAGGATATAGAAAAGACATAGACATATAGAGTGTTGACCTTACCTGCTATTCTACAGTGGATTGGATAGTGTGCTTCAGTGAGGAGTGGTTCAGGAAGGTCAGCCAAGAAGCTCTTCAGTACAGATGCACAGTCGTGAGGGGAGTAAGTGCCACAGTCAAGGTTAAGGTCGGCTCCTGAGTTGAGTAAGTTCTTCAGTTCTTGTTGTCTACTGACGCTTCCATTCTTACGAAATAAACCTTCCTGAGTAATGTCTGAAAAGGATGGAAGTCAAAATATAAAATGCAAAATAATACTTTTCCTTAAACCTCTCTTTACCTCTATGAATACATTCTTACCTCTCTTAAGCCTTGCAAATAATCTTATAATACACCTTCCTCTCAGAATCCAAAAAACTGTCCTTAACTTGTGATCACTCAATACTACAAACAATCTATTTTATTTTATTTATTTATTTATATGTAATACTCACTGTTTTCTTTATTAAGGTAGTGTATGACCTGGAACACCTGGCACACCCCTTCTTGCGTTAGAGGAGCACCTTCCATTACACCCTTGTTGGACACAGCAGCTCGACTCAGCTTCTTAATAAGGGGAGTGAGCTGCCACCGCCGGCTTGAGGTGGTCTCGATGACATGCCCATCACACCTGGAGGGAAGAACACTTGTAAAAACAGATAAAGATGTACAGTACTACTTTCAAAACACATATTGATTTAGTAGGAATGAAGGTACAGTTTGAAAGGAATGTAAAGTTAGTAGGAATGAAGGTAAACAGTTTAAGAGTAAGTTAGTACTATAATAATAATATATACTTTATTTAATTTTTTTGTGTAATACAGAAAAGAAACTTGCTTTGGATTGGGCTCTTACTTCTATCTTAAGGAACATACTTATAAAACTACAGGATATACATGTCAAACTATACTACAACACATTGACACATTTCTACATATTCTTAA
Organism: Cancer borealis; assembly: GCA_036785275.1. Taxonomy (NCBI): domain Eukaryota; kingdom Metazoa; phylum Arthropoda; class Malacostraca; order Decapoda; family Cancridae; genus Cancer; species Cancer borealis. Next base: position 20,094 of record JAXIVD010000527.1, on the reverse strand, counting down.
GACTGCACATGTTTTTTTTTTGTATGTGTATATGAATGTATGTGTATTTAAAGCCAGATAATTCAATACAGCTACAAATGCCACAACAGAACATTAATTAACACAACAAAATATAGTTACCCTTAAATAAACCCTTCCCTTCTACAGATACTTACTCGTCTGTGGGGAGGTCAGTAGCAAAGGAGAGGTGCATTTTAACAAGGGTGTGGTACTGGGTCGGGTCTTCGTGACGCAGACGCCATAACTGCTTCTGTATACAGCCATCATTGTCCTCTGGCTGTGTATGTGTCTCACTCATACTGAAAATTAGGTTAGGTTACATAGAACATAACTAATAGATGCCCTCTACCTACCCTAGTCTCTCTCACCCCGCCCCACGCCAGCCCCGCCCTGTCTATCTCTCTCTTATCTGAATACCATTTTCATTACTGTCTTATTACCGTCAATCTCAACTGTCTACCATGGAATTATTCTTAACCTAACTATATTCTTCTTTACATATATCTAAGAATTGGTTCCAGCACTTCATATATTGTGACGTTTCTAAAACTCCGTAATTCTGGTTTAGTGAACTATTTTCATCAGTGAGCTTTTACTAAATCAATTTGAAATACTTACTTATAATTTTCTTCACTAATGCTAGACGTCCTTTTCCTTTCCTTTTAATAACCACAAGTACAAAGGCGTTTTATTTATTTTTTTGTACTATTTACCATTACAGTTCCAAGACAAAACAAACACGAGACAAAACAAACAGTAATCATTCCTTATTAAACCGCATTAAAACACTTCTCTTACTATTACCTCCACTTGCTACAACCTTCAAGTACTTACCTTTCATGATTTGGTGAAGATATACCTCTAGGTGCTTAATTCTCCTGGTAATTCCTGTTAAATAAACCTAACACTCACCACACACACACCATTGACAACATTCGAATCCTTCTCCTGTGTGTGTATGTTTGTAAGCCGTGCTCTGATTGGTTACCCAGCTCAGAGGGTGACCAATAGCAGGCAGGAACACAGGACGCTTAGTAAGACTTCTTAATTATTATATATTGTACCCTTAACTTGAACCTAACTTTCTTTCTGTCATGTTATTCAAATTTATCCTATATACATTCTTAGTAGGGAAGTTCAGTTCAGTTGAGTTCAGTTCAACTCAACAACTCAACTGAACTGATCTGGACTTACTGATAACCGGACACGAGAATATTTTCAAGATACATTTGAATTAGATGATAGAGAAAGGTTTAAGATAAGGGTATATGCTAATTGGTATGTTTTAAAGTAAATAAGATGATGTAGATGAGGTGAATGAGCTAGGAGTTTCCAGACATCACAAGACAAATATATATGAAGGATGGATGTGAAAAAAGATATACGAGCTGCTCTTGGATGAGATAGAAATAGCAATATATTTCAATAATTATGTAGGAAGAGAGTCGTATTGATATTTGATATATATCACTTCAACTTGTGTGTATGAACAGTGTGTTGTAAGGTTTTCAAGAGGGTGTCCTTCACTAAGCAAAATAAAATGTAAAAACAGAACACTCACTGCGGGTAGAACCAAAAACTTCAAGTATGAAAAACGTACTGATCTTAAAATTCATTGGAGTGTTTATCGAGGAAATTAAATACACTATCCACTTACCATCGTCTTCCTCCGTCCTTTCCTTCCAATTCACTTAATCCAGCACCTCCCACATACTTCCTTCCTTCAAACCTTCCTGGAATCTGGAAAGCCTACGAAAAAACAAGGCACTAAGGAGGAGGGAAGAGTAAAGTCTCCTCGAACCCAAATAATCTTGCCTACTTACCCTACTTTAAGGAAATGTGAGATAGGTATAAATATAAATAGATAGATAGAAGTCCTGTAACGATCAAAGGATAATATGGTGTAACAATCATTGCCTTGCAGACGAAATGAAACGGTGAAACACAAAAATAAAGAGATGCATGAAAAAAATGGTTGATGTTTTTATTCAGTCCCGTACAGTGATTTACAGTATTATAACATCTATGAATTTCGATATAAATATTTACATACACATTTTTCTTACACATATATGCCTCAGAGACTCCGGGGCACCGATCAACTCCAGAACACGTGGACTGAAGCCCCAGAACAGAGCTGCCTTTCTACTGCCTCGCCTTCACTCCCTCGTAACGATAATTTTACAACAGAACATCGCAAGTTATTACAATGTTCTTTATGCATACACGAAGAAGATCGCTTGAAATTAATTTTAGCATATTTCCCATCATTTAGTTGAAGCAAAATACACTTGGCTAATATTATATCATACAGTCTCTGTGCATAAATCTAAAATCCATGATCATTTTGACGTAACAAATAATATCTTTAGCGCTACATTGAAATATTCTTCACATTAAAAGACTCTCAAACTACATAAAACTTTTGCAATTGTTATATATACAAAAGAGTGTGTGGGCCTTCAGAGGGAGTGTGTGGAGGCAGGTAAAGAGATGAGTCTGCAAGTGGCCTTATCCACGCTCTGCATATAACAATTCTTACTTAGCCTGAGATGGAATTGTGCCTTCTAATGCATATATATTTTCTCACTGCGTTCGGTACACTGAGGCTTCGGTCTCCTCAAAACTGTAAGAACTGCATAATAATTGACCGGTGTGATTTTTATTTGATTATTCATGTTCATTTGTTTCCCCGGAGTAACGGCATGGAAAACAAAATCTGCCATCACAGGTTTTCTCTTCCAGGCTAGAGCGCCGTCCAAGCCTATCACAGACAACGCAGTGCAGCCCATTGTAACTTGTAACCTATCGTAAAAACTTCCACACAAATAACTTCAAAAGGAAAATAAGGATTGAAGTTTATGTTTATGATCATTCTATTAACAATATTGATAAAAAGAAATGTATTCACACACGGTTAAAATATATCTTTCTTTCTTTCTTTCATTCTCTTTCTTTCTCTTTCATACGCTACACAAATTAAAGCCCAAATATTATGACAAACTATCTACTTATGAGAAATAGTTAATGTTTTCTAAGTCACAAAAAATATATAATTACATCATTAAATTGTGCCATATTTTGATAAATTTCTATAATTTTTACTTGACTTACCTACCAGACAATTTTTTTTGCTTCATAATTTAATGAGAAAAAAACAACACTTTCATGTTAAAATTAATAGAATCGTTTCACATTCGTTATTCGACACCCGTTGACCCTCACACCCCCCTTGACCCACGTGACCTTGACTCTGTAAGGAGAAATAAGTGGTAAACATTCTCTCTCTCTCTCTCTCTCTCTCTCTCTCTCTCTCTCTCTCTCTCTCTCTCTCTCTCTCTCTCTCTCTCTCTCTCTCTGACTGGGTGGTTGGTTGGCCTAATCGATACGCGGCTTGACTCACACAGTTTCCGTTTGCCAATAAGGTCGGTCGTACGATGACACACACACACACACGCACACACGCACACACGCACACACGCGCACGCACACGCACACGCACACGCACACGCACACACACACACACACACACACACACACACACACACACACACACACACACACACACACACTAAAACATCAAAAAATGAAAGAAATAAATAAGATATAAAAAAAAGTTAAAATTTGTACAGTCTGTCCAGCGCAACCCTCACGTCTCCTAAGATAGGTTGCCTGAATCACCTCAGCTTCTCCTCCTCCTCCTCCTCTGCTGCTGCTCGGCTACATCTGAGGAGTATTAGCTAATAGACTCTGGAGAGAGAGAGAGAGAGAGAGAGAGAGAGAGAGAGAGAGAGAGAGAGAGAGAGAGAGAGAGAGAGAGAGAGAGAGAGAGAGAGAGAGAGAGAGAGAGAGAGAGAGAGAGAGAGAGAGAGTGTGTAAACAACAGATAAGGTGTCGTAAATGACTGACTCTCTCTCTCTCTCTCTCTCTCTCTCTCTCTCTCTCTCTGTCTCTCTCTCTCTCTGTCTCTCTCTCTCTCTGTCTCTCTGTCTCTCTCTCTCTCTCTCTCTCTCTCTCTCTCTCTCTCTCTCTCTCTCTCTCTCTCTCTCTCTCTCTCTCTCTCTCTCTCTCTCTCTCTCTCTCTCTCTCCAGAGTCTTAACTGTAACCCAACACGGTGGTCCTTCAGCTAAGAGAAAAATAATTGATTACTTTTTCATTCGAGGAAAAAATATTATGTTACGAGGATTATGTTGCGTCGTTGTTAAAATCGTCGTCCTTCTCCTCCGTGTACACGTATGTTTGGTAACGGTGTTCATTCATATATTGGTGGTAATTATGAGGTGCCTTGGGAGTGTGGTGGTGCAGTGTGTGAATCACTTGCATAATAAACTGGCCTTAGTTTTCTCCCTTTTCAACCTTATACTCCTCTTCCAGCTGATTCTCGTCCTCTTGAAGCAGTGATCGGCACTCGTCTTATGTGCCTTTCGCTTCACACAACAGTGACCACTAAGTGATTTACGTAACTGAGTTCTATAATATTACTTGTTAAATCCTCTATAACTATGATGCAGATTTCGGAAATTTTTTTTTTCACAATTGATTCTGTATCGGTTGTGAAATAAAAAAACTATTGTTAATTCCGCTCTCAGAATTTTTCATCGTTTTTCTAATCTATATATAAGTCTACTTACACTGTCATTATTAGTTTAGTTTTCGGCTAAAAACACTGAAAATCTGCGATCATTAAAACACACATGAATAACGACATACAAATATTATACCATAAAACGGTAAAAATCGAACATATAAAATCGCATTTAGAGAATCACTTTGAGATTACATAAAATAAAGATATTTAGTGAAGCAGCGGCGGAAACACAACAGAAAGAAGAAACTTAATCCTTACAGTTTCGTGGCAGACTTCTTAAATGAAAAAAAAAATCCACCAACACGAAACTTAGAATGCATCATCTCTCAAAGGTGTTAAAGCCCCTTGCTCAGCCTCACCTGCCCGTCATGGACAAGGTATATAAAGTAAACATTTGGACAACGCTACGCAACACATCCCATTGAACCCTAAAGAGTGTATAGTCATTATAGCACTGTCATCACTGTTACGCACGGCGGCCACCTCACGAGGAGTGGCTACCGCTGCTGGTAATGATAAACTTCATGGAATGCAAAGGAAGTGACTCGCCCGCCCGCACGCACACCGGCTAAGCTTCCGGCATCACGTCTGTGGGCACCACCTCCAACATCAGCTGGGAGAACGTTGTCATGTGGCCTGAAGAGGGAGGAAAGGAACCGGTTAGGCGCAAACAAAGGGTCATCTTGAACCAAAACATAACAAAACAAAATAGTGATGATTTAAGGTTTGAATACTGAGTAACATGAATTTTTTTCTTTTTTTCTACATTACATTTTGTTTACATAGTGGTGTAGTTGTGTCGTCTTACCCATTCCCGGCAGAGCCATTTTCCAGTGAACGAAGGGAAAGTAGAAGACGAGTCCCAGCACGATGAAGAGTGTGGCGTAGAGGTACTCGATCTGCGGTGAGTCGATGATCGGTCCCACCACCAGGTACACGGAGATGAGCAGCACCAGGATGGGGATGATGATTGGCACCTGGTGGGAAAGAATTACTAGGAATGAGTGATGTAATAAACCAATACAACGCATTCATAAAAGTAGTGCAAATCTTTTTTCTATATCCTTTTAACATTTGGCGCTGGTAGGCTTACTGGAGGCCTTAGATGTTTTTAGTAGCGTGAGTTTTAGACTTTTTATAGTGACGCTTCGTTTGACTTTGTTCTCTCTGATGTTGAGAGAGAGATTATTGCTTTGTATGTCTTCAATAATTAGTTTCTTCTTAAACATCAATATTTGTTTGAGTGTGTGATCTTTACCTTATAGGGCCGAGGTGCGTCTGGCATGGTGAAGCGCATGACTAGCAGGGCAGTCATGGCTCCCCCGTAGAAGATCCAGGCGGTGAAACTGAAGAAGTCGATGAGGGAACCAATGTCCGAAGGAATCACCATGATGAGGGCAATAGTCGCCTGTATATACCACGGACGGAGACACAGTTATATTATTATCTGGAAAGCTGGACAATATCCTGATTTCCTTTATAGGAGAGAAAATTAAACAGCTAATACTTGTTTTTTGTTTTATCATTATTGTAATTAATGACCGACAAAAAGAAATCATGGGAGCCTAACATTATTTCAATCTTTTTTTTTATCATTAATGTCTGTTGCTCGTCTGTATCTGATATGACATCGTGCACTGTATACATATTATATCATTACATACTTAGATATAACACATATACACATACATACATACGCACATACACAAGCCTCCACTAGGTATACTCACATTAAAGAGGAGAGCTGGAGAGGGTGTGAGCTTCTTGGCGTGAACATAGGAGAGCAAGTCGACCATATGTCCTTCCCTTGCCGCCACGAAACACAGCCTGCAACACCCAGCCCCTCTCACCCTCCACCCAACACTACGCACTCTACTCCTCCACTCTGCCTGACACATACTAAGCGTGGTGACAGTTATATCACCCGCAGTACTGAGCTGAACTATTATATTTCTATGAAAATTTTTTAGTCATATCTGTGATTTTTATATTAATTTGACTTTATTAGGTGAACTATTATAATTACTATGAAAGAGTTAAGTTATATCTGTGATTATTATTTTAATTTGACTTCATTAGATCAATATTTTGTTTATATGTCTTTGTAAGAATTATAATTTTGTTTAGATATAGAAAATACACTGAATTTTTTAATCTAATAAGTTGTATATGATTGAATCTGATCTCAATAGCTTTTATATTGGTATTGTAACTGTTATGTATAATTATACATAATAAAAATTACATGTCATTCAATAAATAAATAAATAAATAAAAATAACACCAACATGAATGAAGAGCAAAGATAAAACATTCATAACTTCAAGCCGCTATTAAACAAAACTTCTGACAAGCTTAAGCATTCATGAGCGATAAAAAAATGAAAAAAAAGAAAAGCAAAAGCTACCGAAAAGATAAATATATTAGGCGTTAGCAATTCTAAATCTAAAATACAAACAATAATAATAAAGAAAAAGCCATGCAATGCAACGCCAAAGCAAATAGTAATTACATTAAAACTAAAAAATGAAGAAAAAAAGTCTAAAACATCAACGAACACAAATATTTATCTATCATTCAAAAGACATGCACTGGGACTTTTTATCTTCATCGTGTGTCCACCAGGGATGCACAGCCACTACGGGAAAACAAAAACTAATCAACCTCCGTCATTTAAGTGTTTCAATGCCTTTAAATACAATGTTGATACCCAGTACTGTGTTTCAATGCCTTTTAATACAATGTTGATGCAAAGTACTGTGTTTCAATGCCCTTAGATACACTGTTGATGCTCGGTACGGTGTTTCAATGCTTTTAAACACAATGTTGATACCCGATACGGTGTTTCAATGCCTTTCTATACAATTCAATACCAGATATTGTGTATATATATAATCCTGCTGGCTATGAAAAGTCAATAAAGTTACGAGTTAAATTTTTCTGAGTTCATAATAATCGTAATATTGTTTGCTTTAGATAATGGCGTCTTGTTTATACTCGTTACAGATTTTTAAGACAGACGGAGGTTATGAAGTCTTTGTTTCCACGGCTCTTTATATACAGTGAGTGTATGTAAGTATGTATGTATGTACGTGTTCGTGTCATGCAATAACTGCAATGAAGATCTCAGGAAAGGGACGCGGGGGTGGGTGGGAGGGCAGAGGTGACGGAAATGCTATGATCTTATTTACGTAATTTACACTACAGGAGACATTAAATGAGAATTAATAAATCTAAGAAACTGAGATAAGAAAACAAACTTCATTGCAATTTTACTTCGTGCCAACGTCAGTCGAAATAAAAAAAGAAAAGTCAAAATAAAAAATAAAAAAATCTACAGGACCACAAATGCATCAAAGTTAATAACAAAACCAAAAAGTCTCGAGGCCAGTTTTCACCATGCCAACCACAGCATCACTACACAGAGGCATGCAATAAGGAAGGTAAAGCCTCCTATTAGTACTCCCAGACGCGTACCTGCCGGAGGTAAACGCCGTGCCATTTGCGGCCCCAAAGGTGGAGAGTGTGACAGCGAGGGGCATGAGGAAGGCAGCCCAACCCAGCACCCGATTGCCAAAAGTCTAGTGAGGAAAGATGACCAAGAGATGTAGGATGAACAAAGATGATCCAAGGATATGATAGACATTAAGAAGACCCAGTTATGTAGGACGTTGAAAGAGTTATAGGATATTTATAAAGAAAACCCATTGATGTGGGATACTATAAATATCCCATGGTGTAAAGGACCCAGTGATGTAGGATGTTAAAAGGAGATTCATTGAAGGATATGGTACGTAGGATATTGACATTGACTTATTGTTGTAGGATATTATAAGGCGAGGAATGGATGTAGGATATGACGAGGTGAGTTAGTCAATGATAATGTTACAAGGCGTCCCAGTGATGTAGGATGACAAACAGATGATGCTTTGCAAAGTACATGTAATACTTTTTTGTTAATATATTATCAGCAAATAGACAAAAAAAAAGATCCACAGATATACATAAATACCAGAGTCTGTTCAGATATAACTTTAATGATACAGCCTCTCTCTCTCTCTTTCTCTTACTTTTAATTTTTTCTTCTCTCTCTCATCACCATCCCACTCCCATCCATCCCATTCGACACAACAACAACTAATTAACATTATACATTATTTAGGAATGAACTGAACAAAACTCAATCATTAATTAAGTCAATCTGAATAGACTGTAGTGCGTGTGATGAAACCTTAAGTCAAAGTTAATGAATGAATAACATTAACACAGATGATAGATCCAGCGATGAAGGCATTGTGTGAAAGCGTCCGTCTGATGTGAAGGAAAAGTCTCAAGGAAGGTCGCGGAGAAAAACACTAAAAGTATAACAGAACAAGGATTCTTCCAAACATAAAATTCACTTCCATATTTGAGACAACACTCACAATGTACAAGACGCTGACCAAAACACACACATACACACACACATACACGCACACGCGCACACACACACACACACACACACAAGCACACACACATATACATGATTTAGAGACAAACCGAACCACAAGACCGAGGCGACGGAATACAAAACAAAAGATAATCGCATTGAAAGCAAGTCGCATCAACCTTTACACAAAATCCATAAATGGAATCTCTCTCCGAATAAACTGAGCAAAGAATGGAACACTGCAGTTCACTTCACCATAACTAGTCTTGGTAATACTTAAATACATTAAAGTTAAGCCTTAGAAGTGAGTGAAGTTACGTATGTCAATGTGTTATATTACTACGCATTCACGACCGTCTTTGTATAGGAATTGTAGTATAGATAGTAAGGAATGTGTTGATGATGCTTCCCTAAACCAACACTACCACCAACTCATTATTAGTTTTGTGTAGATAGCCTCAACCACCTGTTAATCACCTTCTAATCATGTACTCCCTTCACCCATGCTGTATTACCTGTGCCTTCACCAGCAGAGTTAATGATTAATTAGTTGTGTACAGTGACCTTGAAGCATCCATTGATTGTTACTCCCTTCACCAGTCAGCATGTAATCATCTACTCCCTTCACCCAAGCGGATATCACCTGTCCCTCTACTAACAAGTAATCACATGTAATCAATTAGTATTCCTCCCTTCATTAAAACAAGGTACGAATCACCAGGTGTGCTTAATTAAAACCTCATTAGAGTGCACTGTTCCCGTATCAGCAATCAGAGAAGAGAAGCGTGGCTGCGTGTGGCCGCGGTAAAAAGCCAGGATCTTGCACAAACCTCGCTGACGTGAAACAGGAGCCATTGGCGGCCCCGAAAGTGGACATGACAACAGCGATGATCATGACGACCTCCCCAGCTTGCCCCATCAGCTGGTTCCCGAAATACTACGTGGTACCGACGAGACACTTGTTAAAATCATGCTAGACTTTGACACTCACACTTATAATGGTTAATAACTAAGATGGTTTTTGTTTTATACTAGAAGACATTAGTTATATATAAGATAATAAGGTATTTTTGTACTGTAGGGTGTGAGATGTTTTGAAGGTATATTTAAAGACTTAGTTATTATCTTATATATAAAATATATCAGCTATGTGAAATATGAGATTACTAAAAAATAAAAAACTAGGTGTAGATTATCGTACTAATTAGGAATAGCAATATATAAAATTACATTAAAAGTATGATAAAAAGAATATTTGTAAAAAAAAAAGTAATGATCAATCAATATGTTAAATTAAATGAAATACAAAAAAAACTGAAAATAATAAAGCTCTATAGTAGTACACATGGAAAAAAAAAAAAACGTATACACAGCAAATTAGTCATTAACGTAAAAAAAACTAACAATAACAACTAAATCTACTAAAGAAAATAGACCTACAAACGCACACACTCATACAAAAACACAAACAATAACAATACAAGATTAACAAAAACACTATAGTAAGAAAAGAACATAATCTGCGGAAGTCATTATAAAAAATAAACTAATAAAAGTTTCAAATCACTTGCCGCCACTGCACGGCTTGCCTCGCCTCGCCTTACCTCACCTTTCTAGCCCAAACCAGCCCAACACACACACACACACACACACACACACAGAGACACAGAGACACAGAGACACAGAGACACAGAGACACACAGACACAGACACAGACACAGACACAGACACACACACACACACACACACACACACACACACACACACACACACACACACACACACACACACACACACACACACACACACACACACACACACACACACACACACACACACACACACACACACACACACACACACACACACACACACACACACACACACACACACACACAAGGGAGGCGGGCCGTAACCACTACTATCTTACCACTGATTGCCATGTATTAAGTCTGGTTTACTCAGTTATGCAGCAAACTGTATAAACACTCAACCAGAGCTACTGAACACCAGGAATTGTAAGACTGAGAAGATGCAAAGAGGGATTTTTAGTGCAATTAAAAAAACAATACCATATTTAAGAAAACGAATACTAAAATGAGGTACAAATCATATCATCTAAATATGTTTCTAAATATTAGCAAGACACAAAGCTCTTCAGGGTTTTTTCTTATATGTATTTCTGCCATTTTTCTGCAGGTGGGAGATATGCAAACCATTTAAAATCACCGACTAAAGGCACAATTTTTTAGACTTAACACGTCATCATTTTACACACTGAGGGAGTGAACTTGGGAACAAACTAGTGACAGCATATTCTTCCCATCTCGTAATAACCATCTAATTATTTGATCTATACTTGAGTTGTGAAAAAAAGATAAAAAACCCTGGAGCTTAACACAAGTATTCCTTTCCTCCCTCCCAGCAAGAGCCGCATCGCTACACTCACCACTGCCACGGTCTCGGAGGCAAGCAGCTCGTCGATGCTCATCACGGCCAGGTAGGACACGTTCACCAGCAGGTAACACACGGTGACCAGCGGCAGACCAATGATGATAGCGCGGGGAAGGTTACTGCAACACAAAACACATTACAACCATTACTAAAGAGTGTTGTGTTAAATATACTAAGGTGTTCGTGTACAATAATCATACATAATTCCTCTCTCATATTTAATAATTTCTTTCAACATCCCCCATTAACTAACTAACTGATTAAGTAACTAACAATATATATATATATATATATATATATATATATATATATATATATATATATATATATATATATATATATTTATCTAACTATAGGTGGATGAATTATATCAGGGAATAATTTGAGGTACATAGAAATCCATATACTATATAAATCAATCCTTCCTTCTCCCTACCCCTTCAAGTCCTTTACACTAAAATCGACTAACATTGCGCTATGTAACACTCCTATGTCGCCTCCACACAAACTCTGCCCGCAACGTAAGATACAAACACCACAACAAGCTCTTTCTCTCCCACTCAACTGTCTTGCAAATCCGACTGAATAAACGTATTACATCCATTTTCCATCAACTCCTGCTCGGTAGACGGTAAGATGCGAGAAATAATGCAAACCTTCTATAACTTTAATCTTCGTGAAATGCAAGACACTCGTTGTACTCAATGTTAACTGGTTTTCCGATGTGCCGTGAAACGTGGATCGGAGGTTTTAATTTTAAAGGAGAGAATTGTGTTTGGTTTAAAGCCTTTGAATCCCGTTAGTAAGCTTCCCACTGTTATAACCATCAAAGGGTTTAGATTTCCCTTCACACTCTAGTATATTTTCAGTGTACGTATTGTTGGGTCTGTGCCGAGGGGAGCATACAGATCACCGAACATAAAAAAAGGACTGAGCTCCTGATATAGATAATGAGAATAGCTTCAAACACTCTTCTGGCACTAGCTTCTGTACGTAGGCCAAGAGATCCTTAACTAATAAAACAACAATAATAATAGTAGTGATAATAATAATAATTGAAAAGATGGCAGTCTGCACCAAATCCTCCAATTATATCCGGGTCAGCGCGCGCAGCCACCCACCACCACCACCACCACCACCACGAGGGCGTCCCAGAACCCATCAGCTTAGCGTGATTGGCATGACATTACCACTAAGAGGAAAGGGTAAGACAGTACTTGTAAAGATCACGAGGTGGCGACAGACAACCAACACTATCAAGGCTATCACGCCGCCATCATGTGAACCGTTTGAGGCAGCTCCCGCCGCCCGCCAGCTGACCGCGGCGCCTTAATGCTATTCATAGAAGGGAGCTGTGGTTGTGGCCGCCAATACTGCCTCAGCCTCACCACTGCTGCTGCTGCTTCTACTGTGCTTATTACTGATTATACCGGCAGGAATAGGATGGAAGTGAACAGTTTTGTGGGTCATTCTCTGCACGATTCAGTTACAAAATTCATGGTCAACTAGCCTTTTGCAGCTCCCTTATTTTCTTATGTTCTTATGGCCAGGAATTAACACTGGCTATGAAGGCAGATTCAAGAGCCGGGCGAGGCACACATATACTCAATTATTTTCTACCTAACTGTAGCCGATTAATAGGTACCTTAGGCATCGCATTCTCTTATTCATGATCTATACATATTACACCATTAAAAACTTGTATGATGAACTGATAAATCAATGGAAATAGTGTAAGCTATGAGTAAGAGGCGCTGGTTCAAGGTGACTAAAGCCTTGAGGCGTATATAAGATTGTATAAGAGACTCACGTGTAGGGTTTCTTCAGCTCCTCCGTCACGTAGTTGAGATTGTTCCTGTGGAGGGAGGAAAAAGGTGCGGATGAAGGGGAGACATTGCATTGTGCTGAGGTTAGGTTTGAAATATCTGACATTACAATAAATACTTCAATACTGATACCTACCTACATTTCCAATGCAATAACAATCCAATTACACTTCTAATAATGATAATAATGACAATAATAACAATAGTAATAATAACAATATACACTCACCAGCCGTCATAGGCCCATAATCCGCTGTAGAAGGCTGTGGCGATGTCCCCGAAGCTTGAGGTGGAGCCCTCGAAGCCCTTGGAGAGGTGAGCCGTGTTGCCTTGCGCCAGCTTCACTATGCCTCCCACCACGATGATGAGGATGGCCAGCAGCTTGGCCGCCGTAAAGACGTTCTGCACACGCGTCGCCAAGTTCACCGAGTAGGAGTTGATGAACGTAATCAGGACTGTTTCAAGGGAGAAGGGAAGGGAATGGGAAAGACAAGGGAGAGGGGAAGGGAAGAAAGAGAAGAAGGTAGCCATTAGAACAATAGATGAAGTAATGCTCATTACACATGTAAAGATAGTGACTGTATAAGTATGTCAAAATACAGGATTTACCTGTAAGCTCAACAATTATCATGAATCATAACAACTTTATAATCAACATTGACCAAGACAAAAAAATGATGTCTAATTTAATGCTATTACTATTTTCTCTCAAGTAATAATATGAATTCACTGCCCAACACACACACACACGCACACTCACACGCACACACACGCACACGCACACTCACACGCACACGCACACACACGCACATAATACGCCAAGCCAAACGGTGTTAGTGTTGATGATAAGCATGCCAACGAAGACCACCTCGGAGGTAGCAGGATGTTTGTTTTACTGTGCTGAGATCTATTCAAACAAGCGTAGTGTGTGTGATCGCCAAAAATAATTAGAGTATTTATTTGTGTATGAAATATAGTTTGGGTGATGCAAAGATTTTCACGTGAGAAGTCTGAGGTGTCAATTATTTTACATCTCTGCTTATGAGAAGTTAAACTTTTAATGTATCTTTATTTACCTAATTTAAGCTTCAAATTTCTTAAGCCAGGACTCAGTACGTATAAAAAAACAACAGTAAATTATGAAAGACTGAGTATAAGGGATGAGATACAATGCATTAAACTTATAGAGAGAGATGTGTACATGTATAGGACTTGCAAATGAGTCTGACTGAACCAAAAATGGAGAATATAACGTAGTATTAACAACAGAATGCTAGTAAGACAGAGCAGCCCATGAATCAACCCAACCCAGCGCAGTACAGAGAGGGGAGACACCGTACTAATAATAGCCACCGTAGTCAGCTTCACGGAGATAGTGGGAGTGATGCAGACGGGGAGCCACACGTGGAATATCCTCATCACGTACTCGGCGCAGGTGAGGCAGATGATGGCTAGACTAGAAGGCTTCAGTAGGAACACAGACACCCACGAAAATAGGAACGCCGGTATAGGGGCCCACCACGTCTTGCGTACGGACTTGGGACTGAAGCCTTGCAGGTAATAGGCATATTCACCGCCGGAATCGGTCACCAATGTACCCAACTCGGCGTAGGCAAGGGCCCCTGTGTGACGAAGGGCAGCAAGGGGTCAGGACACAAGCTCACTCACTCACAGGCATTAACACATCAACACAAGGCCAGGATCCAAGGCTAAGAGAGGCACAAGCGGCATCTTTATGAATATTTAATAAGTTAATGTGTTTTTTTAAGTGATATTCTCTCCTTAATGGGCCGCTTGTGTTCCCTTGACGGTAGCCTGCCTGGATCCTGCCCTCGACACAGTTGTATGGCGTTGGTCACTCACACTCAGCATGCTTGTGAGGCGTTCTTCTGAGGGTAAAGCTCAACTCAAACAAATAATAATAACACTACTAATAAAATGGCCATAACAACACAAGAATTAATACATAAAAAGGGACAAAATCGAGCTTAAGTAAAAATGCAACATGCAACATGGCAGTACTGCAAAAAAAAAAAAAACATGGAAAAATAAGCATCACAAAAAATGTCATGCTAAAACAAAATATTATATTTGCATATACGAGCAAAACATTACAAAAATAATGATACATAGAAAAAAACAGCTTCTGGAATACGAAAAATAAAGTTTAAGGGATGCAAGGTAGGCATCATTCAGGAGTTATTTTACATACATACATACATATATATATATATATATATATATATATATATATATATATATATATATATATATATATATATATATATATATATATATATAATACACACAAAAAAGCCATTAGTTGAAGTGATACTGAAAAAAACCAAATAATAAAAAATAAAGAGGGAGCATCAATGTAATGCAATAAAAGACATGCATCTTTTTGAAAAATCAGGCGGTCACTTAAAAAAAAAGTCAGTCAGTCACAAGCATCAAAACAAAGTAGGATCGCGCGGCGTCCAATGGGGTAAAAGCGGCTTACTGCGCACTGACCAAGAGGAAAAAATAAAATGAATATATACAAAACATTTCCCGCTGACTTCCTCACAATATAACATTATACAAATCCCGAGTCTCCATTATTTTCATTTATAGCGGTGTATTTTGCTTCTGCGGCGTCAGATTCTGTAGTATTTACGACCACGGCGCGACACGATTTGCAACATCTAACTATTAACTCTTGCACAATACAATGATATCCTTGTTAGTCAACGATGCTTCCCAGGTACAAACATGAACATAGAACGAGGAGGGTGTCGGCGCATCGGTCCTACAGCATCACGGTTAATAATAAGTTTTCCCAATCCGCGCGTCGGCCGCTAGATGGAGGACGTGTAGGAGGTGTAACAGCCAAGACCTTCCCAGCGGCCGGCAACAGTGCGCTGTGTGAGCATGACTTGGTGGTGTGTGGTGTGTGGTGTGTGAAGGGATTGTGTGGTGTGTGGTGTGTGGTGAGATAGTGCTGGTGTGTGGCTGTGTGGCTGTGAAGGGGTGACTGTGGTGGTCTGTTCTGCTTTATAATGTGTTAATGTTATAGTAATGATGACTGTGATGGCGAGTAAGACCGTAAGAAAGTGAAAGAATCTTGGAGTATAAACGATGACTGCAGTGCATGAAGATGAAAATGACAGTCAATCAGATACGAATGACCAAAAAAACAGCACTAAATAATACTAATTAAGGGAGGAGGTACAGGATAGTTTAATGATAAGACAAGGGCGGGAGGACTGGGGGAAAGGGAAAGGATACTAGTGACAACTCAGGACACAAGTACTTTCTAACCAATGCAATCAATCAACACCTCTCAACACACACTCTCACGAAGACCCTCATGCAGTAATTACCGATGGTGAGGGCGCCAAGGAGCTGTATGGCCATGAGAGGCGGCTCGCACTCAGCTGAGAACGCCTCGACCAGGTATTTCGAGAAGGAGAGGCAAATAATGGCTAGCATGGCGGGTTTGAGGATGATGATAGACACCCAGGCAAAGAGGAAGGCTGGCAGATGTCCAAACGCCGTCAGGAAGTAGGTGTGTTCTGCTCCTGAAGACGGGATCATGCAGCCCAACTCGACGTAACACAACGCCCCTGCCCCGGCGTACGTCAAGGGAGAGCAGAGGAGAGCAGAGGGGAGGAGAGCAGAAGAGAGCAGATGGAAAAAAAGATAAGAGGATGAGAGAGAAAGAAAAAGGCGTCATATTGGAGAGTTGGAAAGAAAGGAATTACCAGGTTGTTGCATTAGAAAAAGAAAGAGAAAGAGAAAGAGAGAGAAACAGAATAATCGGGTTTGGAGAAAAGACAGGAAGGGTAAGAAAACGAAGGTGAAAACAAAATAATAGAGCAGACGTGAGAGAGAAAAGTTAGAAGCGGTAATGCAGAAAGTTGAAGGGAATAGGGGCGAAAAACACGATAAACGAGGAAAGAGGAGGAGGAGGAGGAGGAGGAGGAGGAGAAGGGAAGAGGGAAGGGCGACAACGCGAACGACCCAACATGAGGTGGTGTCGTTGTCAAAACCATCATCATCGTCGTTATTGTTGTTGTAGTAGTAGTTGTTGTGGTTTCGTAGTTGCAGTGGTGGTGGTGGTGGTGGTGGTCCAGATGTATGCAGCGAGGAAGGAGGAGAAGGAGAGAAAAGAATACATTATACGTATTGTGGAAGCAAAGCACAATAGTTGGAAGCTGTAAGAAAGGGAATTATTACATCACTGCCATTACTGATGCTCCTGAAAAAGAAATAACCTGCTAGAATAATAGAAATATGATTGACTTTTAAGTAGCTTATATGATAATTAACCCGCGAGAGAAAGAGAAAGAGAAAGAGAAAGAAGAAAACGAGGCAAGAAAATTTTGATTAAAAAATCTACGGTAATGTAGCCCCAAGGTTCACTAGCTTTTACAACGCTTTCACTTCGCCAGTTATTTTCATCTCTGGGAATGGTGAAACTTAGCAAAATCATGGTAAATTGACTATTATAAAATACATCTAGGCACTGTTAAGACTGAAGAGGTATTATGGTGACCTGTAATAGCAAAGCAGACCGTCACGGCAGCTTCATGAGGGAGTAAAAGTGCAAACACTATAATTTGCGCAAGAGTAAGAGGCGATAAGGCGTGGATAGCCAATATACAAGGATTACAGAGGCGTTTATCCTATAGTGGACTAGTACTATCATCCAACACTGATGATGATGATGATAATACCACAACACAGGCGATAATAGTCTTGTTGGCAGCGCGTTATATCTCTAATGACCATCTCGACCATTAGACATTCTTATTATTGGCCAGCATGTGGTTTACGCCTCCTATATACTGCAATTTTATATAGGTGACGTCAGTAAATACCTACATGACAGGACTGAAGCTGCTACAGAAAAAAATAAAAGTGAGTACGTGCCCTGGCGTGTAGCCCGTCCCTCCCTGTGCAGTAAAAAAAAGAGGGGCCAAGGATGATGATGTAACAGTCACGCGGCTCTAGTCTATGTTACCTCACTACCTCGCTGATGGCTATTGGCTGAGCTGTGGCCAAGACGGTTACAAGGCGAGTGTTTCTCCTTCACACCAAGTTATCCCGTGATGCATATAGATTTGGATATATTATTTTCATCTTTAATTGACCAACAGGCTGTATAGTTTTATTTTAGTCATCCCATCAGTTAAAAGAATTATGGGATACCTGTTGCCTGTCACGCCATCAGGTTATCCAGTGAAAAAAATGCTTTTGAAAGAGAAGTTCTATTAATTTCCAAGAAGACTTTATATTTCATTTTCGATCCTTTTGATGACTATATAATTACTTATCCCATCAATATATTTATCTTCCTTCTTCTCACCCTCAAGGCTCAGATCAATAGCCTCTAGTTAGCGCCGTTAAAAGCTAACAAAATCCTTAAATATCACGTTTTATTACATTCTCTTTCACCTCCGCCTGCTGAGCTGACGTCAATGAACTTAATATGGTACTATTGAACATTTTCTTCGGTTCATTAGCCAACCTCTATTCATATACCTAAAACCCTCCACACAACCAGCTTTTACGTAATTCAAAAAGTCTAATAAACTCCGCAAGTGTACATAGATAAGACTTACTGTAGTTGGTTTCACAAAGAGAAAATTTGAGTAGAGAATCTCTCTTACATAGATAAATATTAATAGCCAACCATTTAACAGTGTACGTGGTGATGACAAAAGCCAACCTTCTAGGATATAAATAGGAAGAAATATCTTGAAGGGGTAAGTGTAGGTGTGGGTGTAGCTGTGAGTGTGAGCATAGATGTGGGTGTAGGTGTGGGTGTAGGTGTGAGTGTAGGTGTGGGTGTGGGTGAAGGCGTAGGTGGGTGTCATCAGAACTCACCCATTAGTGATAGGATGCCACAGGCTCCCCACACGATGAGGCTGAGCGCCACGCTGCCAGTGCGTTCCAGCAAACCCTTGGGACTCACGAAGATTCCTGAACCTGTTGACGCACAAACACAGAGCTCAACCTCGACTCACATACACACACACACACACACACACACACACACACACACACACACACACACACACACACACACACACACACACACACACACACACACACACACACACACACACACACACACACACACACACACACACACACACACACACACACACACACACACACACATATATAAGGATACTAAAACAATATCCACACACACATATATACCAAGCATGAAAGGATAAGAAACAACATACGAGGCTTTCAGACACAGTGGAGGAGATAATTACACACTAATAACCACTACAATCATAATTAGAGGGACTATATTGATTAATGAGACACTCAGACATACAGGAACAGATGGTGGACTTACCGATCATGGTCCCGACAATCAGAGCAACCCCACTGAGGAGTCCCACCCGCCTCTCGAGGTTAACAACGTCATTCGGAGTTGATTTGCCCCCCTCCAGACTTGGTAGCTTGCCTTCAGCTTGGCCCTCTGCCCCCTGGAGGCCCGGCCCGCGCCCCCGCACACCCTCACCGCCGCCGACGCCCTCATGTCCTGCAGAAGAGAGATAAGAAAAAATGATCAGTAGGGTGTAAAGGAATGGTGAAGAGGAGAAAAAAGAGGAAGAAGAGGAGGAGAAAAAACTAAAATAGCATACGAGGGAATAGAATTTAAATGGATCACAAACACACATACACAGAGATACATACATCAATACATACACACACCAATACACACACTCACATCAATACACAGTACATAAAGAAAAGAATAATAAAAATGGTTGCACAGTTTTCGAAG